>KN817625.1:0-140840 GCA_000827495.1 Hypholoma sublateritium FD-334 SS-4 | reverse complement strand
CCGAGTAGACAGCCAGACAGACCTGTGGTGGCCGATGACTGATACGGACTTGATACGGATGGCATTGCACGGCATTTGTACTTTGTATTATATCTGGCTCTGCGTTATTCAGCGAAGCCGCTGCTCCATATGAAATAATACAGTGTAATCTACTATATACAGTAACTGCTTATTCACGAGTCCACTGAATTCGGTGGACACATATTATATATCTACACTGTACCCGTTCGGTGGACCATATTATATACCACAGTGTTCTAGCACTATGTGACTTATAAAATGTCTTTTGATCAGAGGGCAGTCAAGCCAAATTCAGCGCACATATCGTTGCACCTGTGGGAGGCCTTGAAGTGATTGATGCCCAGCTGGTCGAGATTGTCCATGAAAACAGGTTTGACTATCTCTTCGTCTCTGCCATGGATTTTAGGAACATGCAACAAGAGTTAGAATATAGTAAATGCACGGCTTACATATTGACAGAGTGAGTTATGCAATCAAAGATTGCCAAAGAGCTGCCGAGCTTTGTATGGCCTACAATGCAATTGTCAGTGCTCTGAGTCACTAATTAACAAGAGCAAGCCATAACACTTTACCTTGAAAGTCAACCACTACGGCCTTTCCCCCACTGCGCGAGTAAGAAAAATGGCTGAATGCATGGAGCATCTCCAAGGGGGCAGTTGGTAAGGACACCATTGTGAAAACTTTTCCATGAGACATCCTTTGGGCCACAACAGACTGCCAATGAGGATGGTCGGTGCTTATGTAGGCTGGTTTCAGTACTTCAAAGGCTGTGAGAAACTCAGGGTCAGATTGAAGCTACAAGAAGGACGATCTGAGGACATACTGCAAGGAAAGCTGATCCCACGCCTAGCACCTGCAGTCTTGAATGCTTTGCTGTCATTAAAACATTGCATGAAGCAGCTACCTTCGTGCCAGATACCAATTTCGTAATCGCTGGGATCGTTGAACCAAGATGCTGGCCAATCAATTTTCTTCAAGGCGTATGTTTCGTCTTCAATGTCAGGACCAGGGTTCTGGCAGATCATCTACAAAGATAATCATCGAATCAATTTTTTGGAAGACATAAATGTATTACTTACCATGTAAACCTCATGGCGATGACCATGTGCAATGGGCTTTAATCGTAAGAGACCTTGGCATTGTACATCGCCAGCGTTACMCGTAGTCTGCATTTGGCCATTTTGAAGCTCATACTGCTGAACGGTAAGCCCAGGAAGTAGATCGTAATCATCTTCGTCTATTTCATCCTCTTTGGATGCCCCCGTAGATAGGCTACCACAGATATCCAGAGTGGGAGCATGACCAGTGGAGGATAGAGAGATAGAGGGACTTGGACTTCTGAAGCCTGTTGAATCCAAAGCAAGCAGTGCGTTTTTCATCTCATCRGTGATGACTAGTTTGGATTGGGTAGATGGATTAATCCCTATTCACAAAAGAGTATTAGATAGGGAGCATTGAGCAACCAGACAGCATTTGAAATAAATCATACCRTTGACATCGTTTTTGAAGGACTTCCATAAGCCTTGCTGAGAGTGCCCGTAGCCTATGTACCTCAAAACGAGGCCAGATGTATCSCCACCYGCCATTTGAAGAGCCCTCCAAAGAATATTCTTCGCTGTTTTGACAGAAGTTTCCCCGTAATTGCATTGGGGAAAGGCTTCTCGGAATGCTGCCTCCAATTTTTCCTTGCCACGAATCAACATGAGGCCTTTAAGGCCGGCAACCATGTCCAAGACATATGTCAGAGGAAAGGGAAGTGGTCAAACAGGTCTCGACAACGGATGTTGAATTGGAGAGGAGGAAGCAAGAGAGGTGGCTGCGGCGGCAGAGGGGGATATGGTGGTTGGCAAAGGAGGTGCTTGGGCGACTCAGTTGGATGCCCCAAATAGGCTAGACTTGTCCAAATAAAGCTGCACCTCCGAGTCAATAGTCAGGCAGTCAGCCTCGGTGAAAGCTGCATCATGTAAAAGAATAGAATCGCCTTTTTTGATAGGAATAGGGACACCAACTCCTTGAATAACCCACTTCCAGGACGCCATTGAGACTGAGAGAAAGGATATGTACTTTGTTCCATGTAAAGCATCCATCAGGAAATCATGGTGGATTGGGTAGAAAAACCCCGGCTGTTCAGTGACTAGATTGCATCTGACTGGTCCATCCCTTTTCTATGGAGAACCACCMATTTCAGTCAACATCAGTGTGAATATATACRGTCCAAAAGCCTCACATTTGCCCAGAAAATAATTTGAACAGTGTTGTTGGCCTGTTCCAGAGCCTGCTGACGAAGGAGTAAATTTGCTACCCTTTTTTCCTTCTCGTRTTGAGCTAGCTGGTAGGCATTTCCATAGACTTCATTGAGGGGTCGTGCATATGAGGTACGAGGCTGGGAAGTAATGAGAGGAGTCGGAGTAGGTGTTGAAATATTCTCGGCTGAATTGAACTCGGACTGCAGGGCGACACCCTGCTAATTTTAAAATGGGTCAGAACTCTATATGGATGTTAATTTATTTTGAAATGAATGYGCACCTGTGTAGAAGATATTGCTTCGGCTACTCCCACTCCTCCTCTATTTTTATGTGCCTTGCATCCTCCTYGATTGCGACAACACTGAGAGCAACAGACTGTGTAGCGCTGACATTGACGGTTGGCTGCCCTYGGAGTGTTTGAAGCAGTTTGGCAATTTGGAGCCTGGCAGGGAATGGTCTCGGTGGAAGGGATGTCTTCGAGGCTTCTTCTATAAGCAAGATACATTTGAACCTCCGGCGTAATGCTGTCAATGGATGTTGGGGATCCATGCCATAAAAAACCAGGGCAAAGGCCTCCAAGAAAGCTTCGATTAAGACACTAGCAATTTAATAACAGGTAAGGGACCAGGGTCAGAGAAATCTTGTATAGGAAGCCTGGCTGACCTTCTGGAACCAGCGGTGAAAATTTCTAACGTCATCTCCAGACATGGACAAACATAGCTGGGGTGCCGAGTTGGAGTTGGACCCACAGGTAGTGCACTGCACCTGACCGAGAGGCCGAGGATTAGATGCTGGAAGTGCAATGATAATGGGCTCGGACATTTCAGACGTGGCTGGTAGGAAGGAGTGAGCCAACTTTGGGACGAAGGAGCCAGGACTCCAAATTARTATTYTCTAAATTGAATTATTTCCGACRGTGAAAAGATGTTCCAGAGCAAGAAATATTCAGTGGAACTGGCTACTGCACTGGTGGGTTGCCATATTGAATGAGATGCTGTTCTGGTGCTATTAAGGAGTGTATAACAGTTTTTTATTCATTTATACAAGGAATAGTAGAGCCAGACGACAGTGATACAGCAGAGCGCTTAGCATAATGAAGGGCGCTAAGACGCGACGCGCGCGCGCGCGAGGACTAATTAAGATTATGATAAGATGGTATGTGCTGTTGTTTGCCTGGGAAGGGAGATCAGCCGACGGCACCAGGTCGCAGGTCGCAGGTCACGCCTGGTCATGCCTGTGGATTGGAACTTCACGACAATTCAGTACAGCTGATTGAACTTTTATTACCTCAGAGTCAAATACGACAAGCCAACGGTGTCTGCGATGTCTTCGCTATAGATACAAGCAATATTTCAGATCATCATGTAGTACGGCGCTTCCATGCGCTTCCGATTAAGATAAGTATATTACATACGTATAACAACTTACAAGCGACCTGGTACCTCAGAGGTTGGCAGTTAAAATTGGAAGAGGTGTGTGTAAGATTATTTGAAGAGAAGATTTTACTGGTCTGTCGCCAGTCGTTGCTGTCAGGAGTCGAAAATAGCCCCGTACGCTGGGATCCCACGTGTCTGCATACCATACACTACTTTACGCGTCAATTTGGGATTCGAAATGATGAAGACCGCCTCTGCGTTGCTGTCCAGAACGAGCCGATATGTCAGAGCGACCATGTCGGGACGTCCAAGGGTCTTCGTGTTCCAGACAACGGCATCCGGATCGGCTTTAAGGACGGCGTTCATGATTTTCGGGCCGTATGTGGTTTGGGGGTTGGGAGTAGACCACAGCACCCTACGAGGCGTTACGTTCGCGTACAGAAGTGAAAGGCAGGGGCCGATTCCGGATCCTGTAGCAACGACGACAATTTTCTTGAATAGACGTGAAGTATAGAGAAGCCCGTGGAGGGGGTAGCCACGAATCCAGAGTTTGGTTGGCGGATTTTTTATCGTTTCCCGAGTCCAGTCTCCCGCATTAGATACGACGACTGAAAATCCGTTAATTTTGCCGCTCTCGTCCTCGTCGGGGATAGTGGCGAAAGCATGCCATTCAAGAAGAGGTTTGGTTGAAACCTTGAGGCCATAAAATGGCTGCATCGGTCTGTATTTGAAGTGAAGGCGAATGGCGTGATCAGACAGTATTTCGGGATATACTTTGTGGCGTCGGAGTCGCGACCAGGACAGAAGCGTGCAGCTCGTAGAGACACAGAAGAACCAGAAGTTTGGGGACTTGGCAAAATAAAGGCCTGTGTTAATTCCCTGTTGCCGTGCAGCGACTCTTCCGACGAGGCCGTTATGTATCCAAAAGGTAATCAGGGCTATCCATCCAGAATATCTGTGTCCCGCCTCGAAGTAGTCGTGGAAGAGAACACGGAATCGAGGATGGGCGGCGGCAAGAATAGTGCTGAACATGACGATGATAATGTACGATAGGATAAGGTTGTTTCGGGTATCGATTGAGGGATTTTGGATGAACTCCCGAGTGGCAAGCGCGACATAGAGAATAAACCATACGACGGCAGACGTGCCACTTCCGCTGTGCGCCCCACCGTAGTGGAAGACTTTCGCCAGTCGCTGGCGAATTTGTACAGGTAGAGAGTGGGGAACAGATACGGCGATCTCGTAGCAAAGATTTACGAAATTCTCTTGGCGGAAAAGGATGCAGATCATGAGGTTGGCAGACGATGCACTGGCAACATCGGTGATCAATGGCGCCCCTTTGTTCTTCACAATCAAGGCGATAAAAGTCGCCAAATTCGCAATGAATATGACCGTAAATATCTTCCTATACGTTGAAAAGAAGTTGACTGGCAAAGTTCGCATCAGCAAGGATCGTCCATGTCCATCACAAATCAAACGTCTTACAGAACAGGTAGCGTGAAACTTTACTGCCCGTTTTCTCAGGAAGGATATCACGACTGGGTTGAGTGTCGAATTCCCTTGGCTTCAGGATCACTGGCTCTGATGCTTCTGACTCTATCACCGAAACTGCATCAATGTTAGAACCATTCAGACTAATTAATCGTCAAGACAAGTCATCAACTCACTGGCATTGTCGAAATTTTCAGTGCAGGTGGTCTTCTCGAGGTCGACGTTCTTCTCCATGGAATGATAGCACTCAACGCGGTTTTTGTGGCATCATTCAAGGTGTCTTTTATATGTCGCTGCACCAGTCAAGACTGTGTGATGAGGAGTTCCCCAAAAATACTTGAAACGATGATCTAGAGCTCACGCATGACAATTTTGGGACAGACATGTCCTGGTGTTGTGAAGGCAGTGTAGTGTCGAATAATCAACGAACAGAGAATGGTTTCTCTAATCGGGGAATGATACACCCCGAAAACTTCTTTCTCAGCTGAAGCGTGTAGGCAAAAAGGGCTTGATCCTTGCTATGATCTACAATTCCTTATTTGGGTTGGAAAGTTCTATTCTGAGATTTCAGCTATCATTTGATGGAGGGCCCTTTGAGAGCACAGACACGCGCTACATACATACGTACCTTGGTCCTCGGACTGCATGTATGCGGGCGCTATGTACGTCTGAGTCGGTCGGATTGTATCAAAGATTCTTAGCAGAAATTTCCTTTTTTTCCTCCTTTGTTATTTATTTATTGGAGATTTATCAAGGAATCCAAATGCCGGTGTCAAACTCACTGAGATACATTCATGAATTCAAGGAATTCAAGGTCCATGTGGTGCTGTCTGTGAAGCTTTGAACAAACATACACGTTTCTACTGCTTCTAAGATTTTTGTCATCTTCCGTGTCACGCACTCGCGAGAAAACCAAATGATTAAGAATCGAAAGCACATTCTCGAAGTCAAATAAACGGTGAGTACAATATCATGAAGACAAGTGTATACGCAGCATCACAAAATAGAATACATCAGGGGGATTTTCAGCCTCCCAAAATCCCACATGTTCTTTAGGGGAGAAAGAAAACCTGAGGCAGGTTAGAGACGATTAAAATATGTACGCAGAGTGTAGTTATGGAAGTTAAGGTTATGATAGCTCCACGTTCGCATTCACAGTGGGAGTTGTGGCAATGCTGGTGCAAATGAGGGCTAATGCAACTTCAAAAGCAATTCAAAAGTCAATCAAGAGTCGCCAAAATTTGTGACCGGGTCCGGCGGCTGGGAAATACCCGGGCCCGGTTACAAATACGGTATACCATCAATTTCTTGGCAGAATCGATTGCGCAGTCAGCGCGAGCGCGAAGCCCGCACACTCAACACAACTCTTAATGGCTTCTTTACAAGCTCCTTACGGGACTTGGATATCTCCAATCTCAACGGAGGCCATCACCAAAGCTGTAAGCCCGAGGCAGCGTGACAAGACTTTGAACAACTAAACTTATCGCACCAGGCCAACGGGATTGTAGACATCATCGTGGATCGCATAACTTCTGAAGTATATTACCTCGAAAGCCGACCATCCGAAGGAGGTCGCTGTGTTCTGGTTCATACAGTCTCAAATCGCGATATTGTTGGTCCGAAATGGAACATACGAACTGCTGTTCAGGAGTACGGCGGCGCTCCAGCAATAGTACATGACTCTGTCGCGTATTTCTCTCACTTTGCCGACGGACGGGTTTATGGTGTTCGCGTCAACTCTGAGGATGAACCAGATGGAATTACTCCTGGTGAGTTCAGTACTAGGACTATGCTGGAGTGTGGGTATCGCTGATTGGTCGTCGATATATCTTCGATGTAGCAAATGTACCATACCGGTATGCCTGTCTAGAACCTCATCCTTCCCGCCCAGAACTCCTATTTTCGGTTCTGGAAGACCACACCAATGACGTTCCCTCGCAAGTAGCCACCAGCATCATTGTTATTGACACAGTCGCCAAGAAAATCCACCCTCTGTTGTCTGGAACAGATTTTTACGCAACACCGAAGGTCTCACCTGATGGAAGGCGTTTAGCGTGGATTCAATGGTCGCACCCAGATATGCCTTGGGAAGGTGGAGAGATTCATGTTGGGAATATCAACTTCGGCGACAACGCAACCACGGTTGCTGAAATCTCCAACCATGTGCACATTGCGGGTTCTCCGGGCAAAGTCGCCGCTGGGTATCCTTCTTGGGCGAACGACGACTCTCTCATATTTACGTCGGATGAATCCGGGTACACTAACCCATGGAAGTACAGCCAAGGAAAAGCGTCGCCCTTGTTCTCCCGCCCTGTTTCGGAAGAATTTTGTCATGCTTTCTGGAAACTGAACTACTCCCCTTACGCGGTCATCGATGAAGAAGGGAAAACGGGCTTGTTCAGTGCTGTGAGAGATGGCCGTGACGTTCTCTATCTAGTCGATCTAGGCGGTAATTCGGAACCCAAGCTCATCGACACGCCTTTCGTGGTCCTTGATAACATTCGTGTTTCGTCCACGAAAAAGCAGGAGATAGTCTTCACTGGCCAGAAAACAAATGAAATGGAGACGGTCGTGACGTGTCGCCTTGCGCCTTTTGAAAAACTGGAATACGCTGTTCTGAAGTCTTCTCCCTGGATGACAGTCGCAGGCGTGGAATTGCCTCTTGATATCGTTTCTGAACCACAGCCCATCACTCTCAGCATACCGCCCAACGACGAGCCGTTATATACTGTCTATTATCCACCCCACAACCCTAAGTATTCAGGAAGCAGCATTCTGGGCGAAAAGCCGCCGTGCATCGTGCATGTCCACGGCGGCCCCACTGGGCTTACGACGCAAGGCCTTACCTGGAGTAAGCAATATTTCACGTCGCGCGGCTGGGCATGGTATGTCTCCGTAATATCATAGAGTCAAACCTGATATCATTGGTATCATAGGCTCGATGTCAATTACGGGGGCTCCTCTGGCTTTGGACGCAAGTACGTCGAAAGGCTCGTTGGAAAATGGGGAGTGGTCGACGTTCAGGACTGCATCACCGCCCCTAAGAGTCTTGCATCTGCCCCACACCACCTTGTCGACGCAAAGCGCCTTATCATTCGCGGAGGCTCGTCTGGTGGCTTCACTGTTCTTGCTGCGTTATCCACAGCAGCGGATGTCACGACTTTCGCAGCGGCTACTTCTTTGTATGGTATCTCAGACTTGAATAAGCTGGCCGAATTCACCCACAAGTTCGAATCTCAATACATGTACAACCTCCTTGGCGGCAAACCGGACGAAGTGCCAGACGTGTACCATGCTAGATCACCCATCCACCATGCCGATAACATTGTCTCTCCGCTTCTAGTGAGTGAAACATTCCCATCCTGTTAATCAAGGTGTTTGTGTGGTTAAAGGGACTGACGTTCGATGTTCTAGATTCTTCAAGGGGAGCTCGACAAGGTTGTTCCCAAAGGTCAGGCAGAGGCCATTTACAAAAGCATACAAGATCGCGGGGGCGTCGTGGAGTATAAACTCTACGCCGGAGAAGGTCATGGATGGCGCCAAGAAGCCAACATAAGCGACGCCTACGAGCGTGAACTTGGCTTTTATCAGCGCGTTTTTGGGTTGACTGAGTGATTCAAATGCAATGATTTTTTACGATGTAGTGAGTATATTCTTGGAGACATCGGAGTTAAATACCTGACAAATGCGCCCTTCAGACGTATACTGTCGACGCCAAATCACGGCTTTGATCAATATACACGATGATGAACCGACGAGGTCTTGATTTCCGCTGATAAAGAATGACTCACACATCCGTTATCAAATTGTACGATCGGCGAACTAGGACATATCACTTCCGATACTGTGTTTTTTCAAAAAATGTCAGCGCTCGAAGAATCGGAGATCGTAGGTTACCGTTATATTCCGTTTACTTCGGTTGTTTGCTATACCGTGACCCCCTGAAAATTTTCAGTAGGGTGAGAGCGCAGGACTTAACCTTCAACGTTTCGACACCGTAGCTGCACACGGAGCTTGGTCATCACATCGCAATCGAGGAAGATCCTCTAGGTGTCGGATCCCTAGTAAGTGATGTCGCTCGCTTTGTGTTCAATGTTGACTGTGTGCTCTAGTTAGCCTAAGATCTTTGGGCTCGAAGGTATACATAACCTTCCTTTATTGGGCCAACAGATGGCCGGAATGGCGACCTTGCAAGTCCCCCAGCGCGACCGTATAAGGGAAACCTCCGTCGAACGTCTCTCGATATGCAATGTTTAACGTTCAACACGGATTGAGCAGAAAGGTTCGTTATTTGGGCGATATCTACTCAGATGAGAAAAAAACCGATCAAATGCAATCCACCCCATCAGTTTATTTTCGAACTTGAAGATGCCAAACACTACTTGGAAAGTTTTCAGCCGGATTACCTCGATCTACTGCAGCGTGAACCTCAGCGGTGAAACATCGGGCATGCTGTGAAATACTCTGCATGTATTTACTAGCTATCGAGGGGACGAGCCTGATAAGTCATAACTGCTCCCATCCAGGTCAAAGTCTCACTTGAAAGTTGCCAGTAATCGATTAGATGCGAATGGCAACGCATGATCTTTCAGAGGCTAGACACACTTGCCACATTTATGTGTCTTTGTTCGGGGTTTTGCAATTCAAGCGAACTATTTTTGACCTGATACATCTCACTTCTATCATCACTGCTGTATGGTCAGTCCATAAGATGCGAGGTGCGTGGAATTGGTCGAAATTTTTGAGCGACGTCGCTGAGACCACTTTTGAAGGATGAAGTGATGCCCATCGTCTTGATGCAGTCCCCGTTCTGTTCGGGAAATGGGTAGGTTCGAGAATGTGGCGACAAAGGCGCCACTAATAACGCAATGGCCTCATCGTATGTGAATGGTCGCTCCAGAGAACTCAGAGAACTCCAGCTCACATGCCAAGGAGAGAGTATTTTTATCACAAACATCGTTGAATGAAAGGGCCGCAAACTTACACCTTTGTGCTCTGTAGAAATCTCTATACTGGCCATTATTGACGTCACCTCATTGAACACGTTATGAGTTCTCTCTAGTATGCTGAAGTGGCTCTGTTCAGTTCTCTCCTGGCTTACAGAGTAGGAGATCCAGCAGGTCGAACTTCGCTCACCTGACGTCAGAGGCAATGTCAAATCTATTTATAGATGCCATGATTTATGCCCCAATAGCGCCAGGGTGCGCGCCCTATCTGTCGTTCAGCAATGGTAAACTCCACCTGTACCACAAGGAATGCACGCCAGAACTGATGTCATATCCAGCTATTTCTATTCCATCAAGATATTTAAGAGAACAGTGAGGCATTCTCTAGTAAGACTTACCGAAACACACCATGTCGGACATTGCAGAGAATATCCCTTTCACCAGTACCCCAGACGAGCACGGACCCAATCAGAAATACAAGGAGAGCACAGATAAAGATACGCAAATGGACAAGGACCTTGCCCTGCGCCTCTCTGCGCTCATCGAAGACGCAAATGGCCGGGTAGCGCCGCTTTGCCGCATGATCCGCAAGGTATGCTCTTTTTCGTCGTTTTAGCTTAATCACGGCGGGAACTAATGCGTACGCTGTGCAGGCTATTGAGGGATTTGAAGCTCAGAAAGAAGACGACCGTGATGAGGCCGCACTCGTGAAGCAGGTGCGCCCGCTGATCGAGCAGGCGGAGAAGACGCTCAACGAAACAAACGGTGCGGTTCGCGGTGCGGACCCCGACGGGCGCCTCAGCAACAATGCAAAGCGCAACATGCAGGACCACAAGGCGACGCCTGAAGAACAGCGCCTAGCAGAGGCACTTAAAGTGGTAAGCCTAACCCCCCCCCCCGTGTTCGTAAATTAAAGGATGGCACTTACACTTCGCCCATGCAGATGGTCGAGGAGGTCGGGGGAACGATCGAATGGGCGCGAGACAAGTTGAACAGCTTCCCAAAGGCGAAGCGCGACCTCGGACCACTACTCGATGCACTTGGTCGTGAGTTCATTTCCTTTCTCTCTAACGAAACGACCGCTCATTTTGTGACACCTGCTTCCGTTTAAAGAACCTCTGACTCAAATTGTGGGCGGTGTCGGGCTCCTACTTGCTGGCGTGCTGAATCTCGTCGGAAACCTACTCAAAGGTCTTGGGCTTGACGGGCTACTGCGCGGGATTCTGTCTGCCACGGTGAGCAGTCGCCAAAACCAGCACACTTGACTTGCTCATGATTAACGCGGGACGCTGTTCAGGGCCTGGACAAAATATACAAGGGTCTCGGTCTGGGGAACTGGTTAAACATGGGTAGCAAGAACTAGGAAATCTGCGCCTTTTCCAAGCCGATTTTATGGGTGGGCCACATTCACGCATGGGTCGCATCCAGACGGATATATAGTTAAATGTACAATGTATACTAGCAAGGGACATTCGAGATTTATGTAATACCCAATTAAAATTTATGGTGAATAACAGAAATTGAGACATCGAATTTCCAGAGATTCAGCAGATTCTGACGCTGACGCGACAACGCGGTAACGTGCAACACGTGACGTATTTTACCTCCCTGTTCCACGCTTTTCCACGGACGCGACTTAGTCTCGACTCCCCGCTTGGTCTCAACTTGGTCTCCGCTGTCCGCATTCTAAACAACCTCTGTAAGTAGGGCCGTATTCTGTAATGCGCCGTCCTCTAGACTCCTCTGCAACCCGTCCTATAACTACCCAGAATATCCCTCTCGCCGCCGCTCCGTTCCAACTTCTCCCAGCATCCTTGAGTTGCTGTTTGGTTGCTGCCCTCCCGCCGTGACCCTTGTCGAGGACCGGTACGTCGGCCTCCTTGGACGTTGTCTTATCTTCACCTTAATTCCCTCAGCGCTCCGCAGCCAACATTGTCTGTACGCACAGTTTCGAAAGTCTTAGCTCGAATGCCACCGCAGTTAACATTGCGGTCCAGCGCTCTCTGCGGCGTTGTGGGCTGGATAGTACCGTCCCTGGACACGGTGAGCACGGTGGACTCACCATTTATGCCCTATATTCATCACTTACATATCTACCTAGCATTCTGTAGAGCGCGAATCTATGAGGCTTCGAGGTCACGCCACATCATCGCGCTGAGTTCAGTGTCATTGCGCCCAGATTGTACCCGATAATAGGGCTATGGTACGCATTCTTTTCTTCCTCTTATTTATACTCACTCCATAGGACCACTGGCAGGTCTAACGTGCACAGCGACGTAGCGAGGGATCAGTACACCAGCGCGCATTCCGTAGAAGGCGCGATCTGCACGATCTGAAGCTCTGGCCTACGATGGTGTCTGTGGCCACCGACGCGCGATGCCTGCATATCCGCAGCGTACACGCACAGCGCGCGGGGTGCGCTCCGCACGTCGCGCCTGGGCCTGAGCGAGGGAGCAGCGGGAAGGGTGTAGTCCATAAATGTGAAGTATTTATCTAAATCTCATATCACCAAGCTAATGGATATCCACATAGTGAAGAAAAGACAATGTACCTTGATGTGGCATTGATCACGTCAATTATGCATACATGTGCATCGATAAAGTATCGCTGTCCTAGAACTCCGGTCACTATTGAATTACCCGCACATTCAATTCGGCCGCATCAAGCACACAGTTCGGCCCTTCTTTGTTTAAATATGGCTATTTGAGTTGGTCAAAGAAGCAACCTAACGACTAGGTGAAGCAATTTGTAACAGCCCAGAAATGTTGCCCGGGACGCGAATCGGATGCTCGGCAGAAGCTGAACACCAACCCCAAACCAATCTTGGTCTGGGACTTCGAAGAGGTATTGGGTATTGTATGGCCGACGCTGTCAAAGTGTTAGACGCCCGCTGGTAAGTCCACCTGTGGGCCGGGGATTACCGAGATCTACCTTCATGATCTCCATTTGGTACGTGTTACTTCGCACGGAGAACTTGACAATAATAGAGCCATGGTGGCACAGTATCTCCAAAAAAAAAAAGGCGTATATGTGCCCACATCGAAGTATTTATCCTTCCTAGTATTCCTTCGTTAGTCTCCCGCTCCTGACAACAATGCCCATCACCTTCCAATTCGAAACTGGGCAAACTGCTCCGTCGAGCGGTCCGCCGCGCCGCTATGTGCGGAAGGCAAAAGGATCTTCGACGAAGGCCGCAGTCAAACGCGCAGGCTCCGAACAGCAAAAATCGACCACCTCTAACAAGAGAAAGAGGGGATATTCTCCATGTATTTTGGACGCTCGAGACCTGGAGTTCAACATCATCCAAGAGGATCCATCAATGCCCAAGGATCGAGTGAAGTTTATCAATTTCTGCCCACCGGTTAAGACATGGAGCGCTCCATTTCAACTCGACGAAACACATCCAGCCCCGATGATGTTTTCTTTCCCCGTCGCTCCGTCGGTGGTGCCGGCTGATACCACGCCACAGCCGCCACTGAACTTGGGGATGGGCGCCCCAGTGGATAATGCAATTCGTCCGCCTCATCCACATAGGCTGCCATTCCACACCGGCGCCCAGCTCTCCCCCAACAACTCCGACCACGACCAAGACCAGCACCATATGCCAGCCGCAGCGCCGAGCCCCCGCCGTGTCCCCACCTGCAACTGGGGTACAGGCGCGCGCCGCGTCCGCCATCCACCCGAAAACAAAGCGGCGACTCTTCCCCGTATGCCCAGTGGAGTGCGGGTCATCGCTCGGCCTGGCGAATGGAACGAAAAGGGGTTGCATACGCCCGCCAGTCCGTTAAGCCGCGCGAGCTCGGAAGCGTCGAGCAGCGCGGGGTCGGGGAGCGTACCCAGCTCCCAGTTACAGGTGGTTGACGGCGAACCGACGCGTCCTACACCCGAGGAAATTATGCAAAGAACGTTTTGGAACACCGTTCTCTGACGATGATGAGGTTTATCATTTCAGCTGGATTGACCTAGTGCCTTTCTAATCGTCTCTTTTCTCTGTAGTTCGTCGTGCCAGCTGAAGACTAGTTTGAAAACCAACACTGTCGCTACCACTATGTCCTATAAAATGTCTGCCGTGAAATCGATACGCCGTGTATAAATTGTAGTCGCAAAATATATAATTGCTTGAACTGCAGAATTAAACCGAAAAACGGTTTCCCGGTTTTAAAATTCAAGCGTTACAACACTACAAGTCGTTGAGGAAAATATCCATAAAAACTGCGGTCGCGATAACTCCTCTCCCTCAGTTGGATCGTAGCGAGCTTAGGCCGCGTCAACTTTTTTGGAAACTCCCAAAAATCATACACTGTGATGACCAGCGTGCATTAGTGTTTGTTCTTCTTTGAGGTTTATTTACTCGCGAGTTCGGCAACGCAGTTACCAGACCTGTGTGCATGTGTAGTGGAGTAAATCTACGATTGAATTTGAGGCTTGATTCGAGCCTGGCTTGTTAATATGATGTCTTCTTGAAGATGGTGCGACTTTACACCTGTTAAGGTCTCCCTCGACTTACACACGAGAGGCATGAATACGACTCCAGAGCGGAGGAGATTGCGCTTTGATCCATTCAGAAAGTCAACAGTCCAATAAAACAGCGTGCTCGGATTGTAGGGTATCGGTAGCGCCGCACAATTCTCTTTCGGCAGCCTACTTCTGATCCTCAGTCTAAATAAGGCTCGGGTTTTCAAGGACCTTTATAATCAAGATAATCATTCAGGGATATACCAAGCTGTCATAACTGAAAAGCGCGTTGGTAAATAGAACTTCCGCATACACGCTTGCTTCTTTTGGAGACTGTCCGGCGAGTCCAGAAAGAGACCCGCGCGACAATATCGACATAGAGAACAATGTCAGATCACCTGTGATATCTTTGATAGGTGTCACAATTTTTTTGGCGGACTCAATTAGAATTAGTTAGATGGATGGATACAATTTCAATGCTGCGTGGTAGATCGTTCCTGCCACATATATTCAGTGTTCAGTTCGTGGCGAAGAGACCACTACCAAGCCGCTTAGACGAGAAGAGGGAAACAACGTGCAAGATGTACGGTGTTCTTCTTGGCCTCTTTCATATTCATGGATTGCAGGTTAAGCCGAGGCACGTGTATTCAGGCAGGCCATTTGAAAAGGGCGGATGAATTGTTTGGAATTCGAACCAGAAAGCAACTTAGCGACTATGTCATCGAGATATGATATCGCCGATCCCTGGAAGGAAGGAAGTCCGTCTGTGGTTAATGGAAATCAAAATATTCAATTTCTCCGGATAGCCGTGTGCGGTTCAGTTTGATTTCCAAGTCAGCTCGGTATGGCGCAGAATACCACACCGCCCCCTTCAAGCGCCCTGTTCGGAGACGACGCGTCCCCTCGCGTGCCATGGTTGGATTACCTGAAGCCTCTAGCTACCGCAGCGACTCTACCAAATGCCATAGTGTATGTCAGCGTTCTCGGACAAATTAGATCATGTGAGCGCAGCGACGAAAGTCCCATCCTCGTCGTGCACGTCGACAATGATTTTTTTAGAGACCAGACTGTCCAGAAAGGACGCTACGACGATCAGATATCCTTCCTCTTCTCAAACCAACGCCGTAAACAGCGCTTGGACCAGCGGATACGGAAAGCGCAGCTGGAACTGCTACGCTATCCCTTCGTTCGTCGTCAACATCGTGCCACCTACTGTACGAGCCTGACCGCCGCCCGCTATATCTATAGCTTGCTCTGTATGGAAAATCACTGTGTACAAGTTTTTACCCCAAGCAAGCCAATAGGCTCTACAACGGCGTCCCATTCCCTGTCGTGATCCTCAAGCTCCGTTGTCCAACACCCCAGGTTGACCACTACGCCGTTCAACGATGACTCTATTCCTGAAGTAAAATCAGAAATCCGCACTCAAGACGACGCAGGCAGAGCCGTACTTAGATCTCGGCCTCATCCAGCCGTTCGGCGCCAACTTCACATCAACCCGCGCTCGACCTCGGCGACGCGCTACACACCAGATGTTGCGCGCTCTGGATGGGTTCTAGGGGGGCAGTCTTTAAACTATCGCCTTGTGTTTTCCGCCCAGAATTCGATACCATCCAACCCCGTTCATGCCCATCGCGCTCGTTGCCGCACGTCTCCTCCAGCTCTTCCGCGTGCCCTTACTCTCCCCCAGGGACCTTACTCCCATCACGACACAGGTCGTAAACACTACTGGTACTTCAGGATGACAACCGCCAATGTCTATGGTCCCTCATACATCATCTCAATCTTCCATATTGAATGCAACGCCCCCGGCGACCTCCACATCATTCGAATTCCATACGCGGAGAGCAGTCGCCACCACCGAATCGGCGCCCGAATTCAGCCCGCGCGCAGCATCTTATTCAGAGGGCGTACATACATCCATATCATATCCAACTCGCGCTTGGCGCTATGGATTCGTAATGACCCACGACCCGCCGGCGTAAAATCATCAACACAGAAGTTTTACATGGCGCTACTATATTCACGCCGGCCCCGCTTCCAGCTTTCAGGCTGCTTCATTCCACCCTCCTGGACTCCCTTCTCCGTGATGCTCTCTGAGGTGGCATTTACAATCGGCGCAGCTACGGAGCGCCCGAGTCGCCTCGACGCCAGATGACCAGGCCATATTTTAGCTCAATAAATTCTCCAGTGCCGTCCTTTAGAGTGTCCGAGGCTAAATGTGGAATTGTCTGTGAGTCCCGCGCTTAGCCTTTCGATGTTTCTCTTTGGGTGTCATTGAAGTTCAACCTTCAAGGTAGCACGCTCAAGGAGGCGGATACACGGCCGAGTCTCTCCGACGACCGACAACGCTCAAGGGACCGCGCGCGCTGCTAGATGCCCAACGATCTCTTGAGCTGGTCGGAACGGTCATATTCCGCTGCAATACTACACTCGAAGACGCTTCTTTTCTCGAATGCAGGGCGAAAAATGGGTATGTTTCTCGACCCTGTTCTTGTAAACGTCCTTAACGATCTCATAAATACAGCTTACCATTGAAGTTAGAACGCGCATCGCTTCATAAATATCATACCTGGGCTACGAACGACGAACTGTTCATCAAAAATCGCACGCATATCCCTTGCGTACACCAACAAAGCGCGTGCATAAAGCCAATACCACTGGCCGCCTGCGCTCGGCTTGCGCCCCCCCCTATAGCCTCCATCCACCCCCCCCCTATGCCAGAGTATGGCAGCCACATCATAAGTACCTCCGAATGCGCCTGCGCAAGGCTGGCCACCCGCTCGATACAACGTCGTCGAACGCTGAGGCGTCGACGTGGCAGTGCGACCGCGCGTCAACTCAGAGACGAGCTCTGTGGCAGAACAGGCAGCGCTCGGCGAACTCGGCCTTCGAGCAACATCACGTGGGGTTTCAGTTAGTCCTGCCGCGAATACTTGTTCTTGACCACGAACATGACCTCGTTGCCAACCAAGGTTCCTCAAAGACTTCAAGATGTACCCCACGTCGTTAACGCGTATAAAATCTGCTTAACACTCGAGAAGTCTCTTCAACTGGCCACCGAGAAGGGTGATGATGGCCGGAACAACTTGAACCTAATTTGATTCGCATCCTTGGTTATCTTATACATTACGTGCCGACAGAACGAGGATTGAAGATGGTCGTCGAAGAGATCTGCTCGTGCGATGACGATTCTGCTCTTCTTGTTGTTGGTAAAATGTGTTATGATCATTATATCCGCGCGTGTACGTTTCCGATTCTACTCATTTAACCGGTCTGACGTGCTCACCAGTTCGCGCCAACAGGGGTTGCGCACCAACACCCTCCAACCATGCATCTCGCGCCGCATTTGATACGATAGCTGATATGATCAACGATACAATAGTGGATGCTCCTCAATCCCATGCTAACGCCAAACAGAATGTCAGCCTCGCCATCTCTTTTCGTAACTGGTCGCTCATTAAAACTGGTCAGGCCCTCATTCGCGATGGATATCGTTGCGTCGTGACTGGGAAATACGACTGGCCCTCGGTGATGGAAATCCGAGAGCTGGAAGAAAAGGTCCGGTCGGATTTCAGTTTGAGGATAGAAGCGACGGAGTGTGTCCACATATTCGCCGAATCCGCCAACTTAGATATTGGGCCAGCTTCAGCCAAAGTATGTCCCATATTTCCACTCTAATTTTTTTCGCTTCCGAAACCGATCTCTTATATATAGCGAGACCATTCTGCCACACTATGGGCGGTTATGCATCGTTTTGGTCACGATGAACTTCCGGAAGCCTTAAATGGGACCAAAGTCCATCGTTTGGAAAATGTCATGACTTTAGTTCCTGGATTTCATTATTCCTTTGACCAATTGCAGGTTTGGTTTGTGGCAACAGTGCGTCCGAACTAGGTTTGGATCATTTGACTACGCTAACATGTCATACAATGATATATCAGGAAGAAAAGAATAAGTACAAGCTCGAAGCAGCCAATGCCTTCACCCTACGCGGCTATCCGGAATGCGTTACATTCACGACACCGGACCAGGCCAAATTTCCTGTTCCATCTCCGATTTACCTTGCTATACATGCTGCATGTGCCAAGGTTGCTCATTTATCAGGAGCGGCCGAGTGTATCGACAAATTCTACCGAGACATGGGTGAAAGTATGACCCTTGCCTCGGATGGCACCTCCGCTACGATGTTGGAACATGCTATCTTTGAACTCCAAGCATTTGGATACGAAACCACCGTTTGAGTAATGTTATCCATGATATTTAGTACGTTTTTACCATTCTGTTGTTGCGTATTCTTAATACGAAACACCATTTTGACCAGGCCTAAATCTCATTATATACCGCCATGGCCAACTTGCCCTCCGCGTCACGCGCTGAATCGCCAGAGGTGCTCGATCTGCGAAATCATGCGCTCAGAATTCGCCCGTTGGGCACAACGCAAGCAGGGGGGACACGAGCGATCGCCTCGCAGGGTGGTGCGCGTCCGGAGTGCGCACCAGGTTGCACTTCTCATATCGGGTATGGTGTAACGGCTAACATTGCCGCCTCTCATATTATACGAGTGCCCGCGGCAGCTCGGGGTTCGATTCCCCGTACCCGAATTTTTCCATCTCGAAAGGATGGTCTTCATTTTGGGGAATAGATGCATCCTTCCGGGTTCGAACTTCGGACTTCCCTCTAGAGTCTAGAGTCTACGGCGCACGGTGCACTCAATTCTCGAGCTTTGAGAAGGATTGTCGCTCCGCATGGAAAGGATACATCGGCGCCCATGTTCGAGTTTAAACATTAACGTTAACTCTTGATGGATGCCCTCTAACAGACTTCAATTGGTTGAGCGAATACATCGTTCAATCCTGCGGTCCTCAATGCCGGCCGGTCTACATATTTCTGTCTGGGTGCTCACGCACATCATATGAATAAGAGCTTCGACACGAAAGGCCGCCAAAGGGGACGCAGTTCTCGCAGATCTATTCCAGATACCAGTGAGATTGAACGACCCTGGAATTCTATTTGATTTCTTCATCAACTAGAATCGGCACTTGTACATACATGTGTATTTGCCATCGATTATCGCGGTCTCTAGACCTCCGGTCACTACTGAGCTGCTCGTACAAAAGATTCGGCCGCATCAAACACGCAGTTCAATCATTCTAGATTGACGGATATGTAAAATTGTTATTTTTGAGCCTAAATTTAGAAACAACCTAACGACAAGGTGAAGGAAGTTGTTTAAGGACGCGAATCGGTAGATGCTCGGCAGGAATTGAAGGACAATCCAGTATTTATGGTATGCAGTCTGGAATATCTATTACAATCTAAGTACTACCTGAGCAGGCGTCGAAGAGGTATTGTATATGTTATAGCCCTTGAAGTTGTAAGCGATAGACGCTCACTGGCAGTCCGCTCACGGGCCGGGGATTATCACCGAGATCTACCTACATGATCCCCATTGAGTGTGTGTTACTTTGTGGGGAGAACTTGACAACTCAGCAATGGTGGTGTAGCGCGGTATCCCAAGAAAGAGGCGTATATATACCTGAATTAAATTATTTGTTGCTCCCAGTCACCCGCTTCTAGGCGTCCGCTCGCTACAAAATGTTCCCTCAGATCGCCTTCCACTTCGAGTCGGGGCAGGCCGCTCCATCTAGCGGTCCGCCCCGTAAGTATGTACGAAAACACATCCAAAGTAGGAACATGAAGCGTACCGCGTCCCAACGGCCACATCCAAGGCGGGATAAAAATCTAAGAAGGGGACCCTCGCCGTTGACTTTGGACTCCCGGGAGCTCGACTTCTTCATTATAAAAGAGGACCCATCAACTCCCAAAGACAAGAACATATTCATTGCATATTGTCCAACCGCGCCAGTGCGGACGTGGACCGCCCCATATGAGGCGGCAAGTTCACATCCGCCACCCCAAATGTCTTCCTTTCCCGTCACCTCGGCCATAGCACCGGAGGATACCAAGCCCCCACCAAAGCTCAACAGCGGGTTGCGCACTCCGACAGAGGATGCTACTCGCCCACCTCATCCGCGCTTGTCCGCCCCCGGCGGCTCTCAACGCATCCACCACCCGCAGCACATTCCAGTAGCAGGACCGAGCTGCCGTCTTGGCCCCGTCCGTGATTGGGGTACAGGCGCGCGCCGCGTCCGCCGCCCATCTGAGGCGAAGGCGCCGTCTCTCCCCCGACTGCCCCAGGGGGTGCGGGTTATCGCAAGGCCAGGCGAGTGGGACGTCGCAAGATCACACACGACTGCCGGACAATCGATAGGCGCGGCCTCTGGAGTGTCGAGCAGCACGGGGTCGGGGAGCGGTCCCATCTCCCCGTCGCATGCAGCTGTCGGTGCACCGACGCACCTTACGCCTTCAGAGCCGATACAGAGAACATTTTGGAATACGGTACTGTAGCTATGGTGAGCTCTCTATTCACAGCTCGATCTACTGTCTTTCTAATTGGCTATTTCCTTGTAATTCGCTGTGTTAGCTGAAGGCTAGTTTGCATAACGGGCACGCTCGTACAAAAAAGGGCCCGCGAATTCGATATCGCCGTACATAAAATCTAGTTGATAATAAATTCAAATTTACTTGGCCCGCAAGATCAGCTTGAAAAACATTTTTCCTTCTTGATTCTGTAATCTCAAGAACTCTTCGACAGCGTGAAATCACACACTCTACAGCGAAAATAAATCCTTTCCTAAACTAGATAAAAACGAGCGCATGCAGGTTCAAAACTTCAGAATGATGCACTGCACTGTCCAGCGCGCATAAGGGCTTGTTCTTCTTTGAGATTTTTTGCTCCCGAGTTCGGCAACGTGAAGCAGTATAATTCTCCAGCCCTGTATGCATGCGTAGCGGAGTAAAATCTATGATTGCATTCGAAGCTAAATCCAGACAGCACAATTTACATGTGCTGGGGTCCCCATCGACTTACACACGAGCGGCATAAATATGACGCTAGAGCGGAGGAGATTGGACTTCGACTCAATCAGAAAATCAAGTATGCAATAGCAAAGCGCCCCAAATTATAGCCTAGATATCGGTCGAGTTGTTCAATCTTCTTTCGACAGCCCACTTCTGATATACATCAGTCTAAATAAGGTTCAAGACCTTTATAATCAAGATCGTCCCTTAGGCCTTAGGGACAAGTATACCGAACTGTCATAATTCAAGAGCGCATTGGTAAATAGAACTCTCGCGTACACGCTTACTTCCATTGGAGACTGTCCGGCGAGTCCAGAAAGGGACCCGCGCGACGATATCGACATTGGGAACAATGACAAATTTATCTGTGATGTGTGTGAAGTGACATAGTTTTTTTGGTGGACTCAATTGGCTAGACGGATGCAGACATGTTGTATGCATTTGTGGGTGGGTCGTTCCTGCATCACATATTACAAAGCTTCAAATTAGTGCGTGGAGAAGAGGCCACCTCAAGGCCGCCCAGGCGAAAAGAGGGACGCACAAGATGTACGATGCTCTTGGCCTCTTTCATATTCATGGATTGGTCATTGCAGGTTAAGCCGAGGAACGTGTACTCGGGCAGGCCATTTGAAAAAGGACAGATAAAACGCTGGGAATTCGAACCAGAAAGCAACTTAGCGACTACACTGTCGACTCATGATATCGCCGATCCCTGGAAGGAAGGAAGACCATCTGTGGTTAATGGCAATCAAAATATTTAATTTCTCCGGATAACCGTGTGCGGTTCAGTTGGATTTCCAAGTCAGCTCGGTCTGGCGCAGAGTACCCCACCGCCCCCCCTCCAACGCCCCCCTCAGAACCGGCGCGTCCTCTCGCGTTCCGTGCTTGAGTGCGCTGAGACCTCCAGCTCCCGCAGCGCGTCGGCCAAATGCCGTGAAATGTAATAGCGTTCTCGGACAAATAAGGTCATAGCGAGCATGGCGACGGAAGTCCCATCCTCATCGTACGCCTCATTGTCTTCATTTCTGATCCAATATTCTACAGATGGGACGCTGCGCCAGCGAAACATCCCCCGTCTCCTCAAACCAATGCCGTAAACAGCGCTCAGGCTGGCAGATACAAACAGTGCATTTGGAACGTTACTGCCCCTCCGTTCGTCGTCAGCATCGTGCCACCTCTTGCATAACTCTGACCACTAGCGCATCAGGCTGACAGCCACAGTGTTATATAGAACATAACTGTTTCCGTGAAAGTTGGCCGAGAGGAACTGTGACGGCATTCCTTTCCTTGCCATGTACCTCAACCCCCGCTTTCCAACTTCTCAGATGGACCATCACGTCGGCCAGTAGCAGGGCCGTACGCCGAAAGCCACGTTCAGGACGGCACATACAGAAGATGGACTTGAAATTGTGGCGCTACTCCGCCGTTTATCTCCAACTTCACGTTGACCCACGCTCGACCCCATACCTTCGTTGACGTGCGCTGCCCATCGGACACTGCGCGCTCTCGCTGGATCGCACAGTTATCATTTCGAGCCTACTATCGCATGCTTACCGCCCAGGTTTGAATTCCATCCAACCCGAATCCACTCCATCGCTCTCTATGCCGCGCATCACCGCCTCCAGCTCGTGCAAGCGACCGCGATTTCCCCCAACCACCATGCTCTCTTCACGATACAGGCCGTACGCATCAGCATCATATCAGTATCACCGGCGCCGAATCCAATGGTCTTTCCTATATCACGCCGATCCTCCATCGAACGCAACGCCCCCAATTTCCAAGGACGCCGGATGACGCCTACAGGATCGCGCGCGTCCGTCGATGCAGGCCCTGGTACAAACGGCCAAATTTCGCACAATAAATCTTGCAGCTGCAGCTGCGGTCGACCAGACCAGGCCGTGGCATTGTATGCGACGGATCCAGCCTTACGCCTCGCGATATGCCTCCCTTGGTGGGATCAAAGGCCCTGGCCAATCAATATCAATGTTCAACTTCCAACCTCCAAGGTGGCACGCTCTCGAGGCGGCTTCACGGCCGACCTTCTCTGACGTTCGATATAGGCACTTGCATCGATCTGGACGGGCACATCGCGGTGCCATACAAGCTCCACCGGCACCTTCAGCGCGCCCGAGATCGACAGACGCACCGCGCCCCGCACTCGATCTTCGGGCGCACGCTATAAAGGCAAGTGCATTCCTCGAACCATCCTCGTATATGCCCTCAGATTGTCCTGTTTAGCTTCGAAGTGCAAGCTATCACAAACAGCCGCGTCCACAAAAGCCAGATACATTTCGCGAGAACGCGTATAGCTTCAACAAGAGTGCTTAGATCTGGGTTTTGAACGTTATGCCGCTCGCCAACGTTCAAAAAGCGCGCACATCCCAGCGCGTACACTACGAATCCTATGCGTAGAATCGCCTGCCTTCAGCTTGCTTCAACCATCAGCTATAACCGCGCGTTATCCCATCACCCACCGCCCGCCAGCGCCCTATATTTATAGCCTCTACCGACTCCCATCCGCGCCAACTATACCATACCTTTCGCGCGCCGGCAGAAAAACACGCCGTCAAAGGGGTTTGTAAAGCTCAGGGATAAACCACAGGGATGGCCGCGCGCCTGACTCAAGAAAGTCAAATTCCAAGAAGAGAGTGCGCCAAAGGGAGATATGTAGCTGTCATCGACGTGGCGGCGCCGCGCGTCGCCGGCTCAATCCATCCACTGAGCTCCCGACTCTGAGGTCAGCGTAGCTTTCTGCACAGCACCGCAGCGAGTCAACGGCCAGCGATGGTAATTCGTTAAAGGGAGAAGCGTCAGCTATCGTTCGTGCTGGCAGCACCGACGCGACTCGAAGACGCGCTGGGGCGCATGGACAGCGCATACAAGCACTCAGAAGCTCAGCGCTCAGCGGGCAGATACCAGGCAGTCGTCCCATAAACCGCTCGCAGCACCGTTTCCCCTTCCTCGCCACTAGGAGGGTGTCTGAATCGGACAGTCGGCCGTATCCACTGGAGGCAGATATGAATCTGCATCGGCTCTTGGTCAAGGGTGGAAACGTAACGAGCTCAGGTGAAGCGGGCGAGGATCCGCTGTACGACGACGATATCGAATACTCTGAATCCGCCAGCAGCTGGCATGCATGTAGAGTGCCCGAAGGTGGTGACGACCGCAGCGCGCTTCTCGCCGTCTGTTTCGTTGCCTTCAAACCTCGTTCGCGTCAGCGTTCAGCGCGGCCGACGCCATTCTCGTCCTTCCCATCGGCATTCCGTCTTGACCGCAGACCGCAGACCACATACCGCAGAGAAGGGAACATACCTATTTCTATGCGGCCGGGCGCCTCCTATTCCTGCACACTCGCCCCTCGACCGTAGCGCCTCCCGAGGCCGTGGAGTCCTTGGGTATCATTTCGCCTTGAGCTTGCGACGTCGGCGAGATGTAACGCATATTGCTGGTAAATAATCGAGAACAATCCGCAAGTTCACGAAAATGCTGCACGGAATTTGCCGATTCCCGGCTCTGACTCGGCCTTGGGCGGCCGCTGGCAATATGACAAGGCAAGTAGACAGAAGCTGGGCATTTTTTGCAGCTCTCTTATTTATACGTTTCCAGGAATCGGCGCGACGCTACCCTCCGTAACGCCACCTCGAGCTGCAGGCAGATATAGACGAAAGGAAAAATGGGCTGACTTTTGGGCCGGCGCGGCCGCTTAGGCCCTGCGATCAAGGCAAGTCGCCATCGGACCACTTTCAATTTTATCGACGACTTATATTTGTCCAGCCTGCACCATCCAAATCGATTGCAACCATACCCCTCCCAGCCCGCTCTCCGATCGCATCGCTCTCCTGCCTGCTCGTCCTTGCAATCGCCGTCTACATCGCCGCCACACGCTACCCCTCGCCGTATATACCCGCCGTCGTCGCGCCATCCACCACATCCCCACCCACACCTACACCGCTGAGCATGTCGTCTGCAGAGACCAAAGCCGCCCGCCGCGCCAAGTTCGAGGGCGCATTCGAGAAGATCCGCGATGAGCTGATCGAGCACTTCGCCGGCGAGGGCATGCCCGCCGAGGCGATTGAGTGGTACCGCAACGTACGCCCCCGCCTGCCGCCTGCGCGCGGCCCCTGACGCTGACGTGCGCCCGCAGAACCTGAACTACAACGTGCCCGGGGGCAAGCTCAACCGCGGCATGTCCGTCGTCGACACCGTCGAGATTCTCAAGGGCCGCGCGCTCGACGAGGCGGAGTACTTCAGGGCCGCCGTGCTCGGCTGGGGCGTCGAGCTGGTGCGTCGTCTCTCCTCTGCGCCATCGCGCGCCGGCTGACCTTCTGGATGGGGCAACAGCTGCAAGCGTACTTCCTCGTCGCGGACGACATGATGGACGCGTCGATCACGCGCCGCGGGCAGCCGTGCTGGTACCGCGTCCCCGAGATCGGCCTCATCGCGATCAACGACTCCTTCATGCTCGAGGCCGCGATCTACCGCCTCCTCAAAGTCCACTTCCGGCGCGAGGCGTACTACGCCGACCTGCTCGACGTCTTCCACGAGACGACGTACCAGACCGAGATGGGCCAGCTCGTCGACCTCATCACCGCGCCCGAGGACAAGGTCGACCTCTCCAAGTTCTCCCTCGAAAGGCACCGCACGATCGTGATCTACAAGACCGCGTACTACTCGTTCTACCTCCCCGTCGCGTGCGCGATGCTCGTCGCCGGCATCCCCGAGACGTACGCCGTCCCCGGCGCGCCGGCGCCCGTGCGCCCGTACGAGGTCGCGCGCGACATCCTGCTCCCGCTCGGCGAGTACTTCCAGATCCAGGACGACTTCCTCGACTTCGCGGGCACCCCGGCGCAGATCGGCAAGATCGGCACGGACATCGTGGACAACAAGTGCTCGTGGGTCGTGAACACCGCGATCCGGCTGGCGTCGCCTGCGCAGCGCGCGGTGCTCGACGCGAACTACGGGCGGAAGGACGCGGCGAAGGAGGCGGTGGTGAAGGCGCTGTTTGAGGAGCTGGATATCCGCGCGGTGTACGCGGCGTATGAGGAGCGCATTGTCGGGGAGCTGAATACGAAGATCGAGGAGATTGTGGAGGTCGATGGCGGGCTGAAGCGCGAAGTGTTCCGGAGCTTCCTTGGGAAGATCTACAAGCGCAGCAAGTAGGCGCGCGGTGGAAAATTAGCAATGCGAAATGTATCAATACGCTAGAGAATATAGAATCTTTGCATGGACTGTAGGATGTGATGCGATTATCACATGTACATATTTGATGACAGTATGCTCAACATACTGCGCTGACGACTGTATCGTGCTCCGATTCATGGATAAGGGCGGCCCCAATGTCACATCGTGCGCGCCTGCGTTGGCCGCAGGCTGTCAAGCGACGCCTCGTCTTCTTGCATCTTCAGTTCAATCAAGGGCTTGAATCCGAGCAAAAATATATATATTAAAATTAATAGAAACATGAGAACACCGCGTAGACCAGTGGCATAAGTCCTGTTCAAAGATATCTGAGGATGGTATCAAGGAGAGATTCAGAGGCGCACGCGGCGCGATGTCGTTGACGATGCGCACGTGATGCGCACGGGCCGGGGCCTGATCCCAACTTGGCCCCGCGCAACAACGCCCGCCCCACCCCGCGGGCGACGCTGGGCGGACACTGGCGGGTTTCCCGCTGCCTGAACAGGCCATTTGATTCCTAAGATTCCCATGATACTTGCGGCCCGTATTCGCGGCGGGCGCTCGGCCTGTGGATGGCGCGGTAGCCCGCGGCAGAGTGCAACTTCCCAGTGAGGAGAGGTGGCGGGCGGTGGCTCGTTGGGAGCGATTGTGTGCCGGTGGCATCCCCAAAGTCGGGTTTTCCACTTCGTTGGAACTATTTCGTGGTGTAGGCCGTGCTCTGGTGTGGGCCGCTTGCTGATGTGGACCGCTTGCTGCTGTGGAATGCAGTCGGTCGGAAAAGCAAGGGGAGTGGCTGGGCGGCGGCGCTGCTGCTGCCGGCGGTGGAAAAGAGTGCATCTACTTGAGACTGGGTATTTGGCTCTACAGAGTCTCGAAGGAATGAACGGCCATGGATTTGAGGCGCAGTGGACTCACGTACGAGTACAAATAACCTCTTGTTGCGCTGGACCGGAAGGAAGGCGTCGCTGGGGCGTCGTCGAGGCTGTCGGCGAACAACCTCTTGGAATTGTAGTACAGCTTGGTTTTCTGGACTAGTTCATGTAGAAACTGCCTCTCGTGGTCGCTTACAAGCCCTCAGGTGGCCAGGGAAAATGGTGGCAAGGCGCGCGGGAGGGTGGCACTGATGTCGACGATGGCCGTGCGAGTTCGTACGCCAGAAAAGTGGGTCTTGGGTGGGGAATTTCCTAGCATATCCTGCTCCAGACCCAGACAAGTTGGAAGTCCGCCTCGGGCGCGAGTGACTCCTTGTGGAAGATACGAGATACATTACTGACATGGCCAACTTTTTTTTGCCCATTCTTGGGCATAGGAACGAAGAGATGATTAATCCGATATCGCGTATACTTGTTCTCCGCTGGAATTCTCCTTTACACGCCCCTCGCATTATCAAGGTGCCCAGATCTGCGAGTCAACGAACTGCTATCAAACCGAACAATCCGTGTTCTGTTCTGCCCCCGCGCTGTGTCGGTTCGTGGCGGTTCATTTGTAGCCGCAGTCTGCAGTGAGTAACCGAGAACAAGCCCCCACCCGCGTAGAAGATCCTCCCCTCTATCCAGATGATCAGTTTACCATATTCGGGCATGCTGTCCTTGTGCCCCCATCGATCCGTGGCGCAAGCGTCCAGTACACGGGGCTCCGCCGCCCCACCTCGGCCTTCTTGCTAGAAAAATTTTCTGTCTGAGCGAGAATGTTCTATAGAGCATCGCACCCTTAGAGAAATGTCAAAGACCGTAACTCTAAGGGACTACAGAGACTCGAAGGTCCATGGATGCTCAAGCGTGATCAGGCAGCCGATAATGTGAATCAGATGTGATTTGTTGAAGGAAGACCGCGCATCGCGACCAACATATTGGGCTTAAAGCGCATCCCCGTACTCCTTCTGCCTCACTCGTTTTTATCTGCGTTCCATTGACTGTCTAGTCACCCTGTTCTAACCCTCAATAAATGAGCGAGAGGCTCTCAAACAGCAAACAGCGCCGTTCTAAAATTATCACTGGCGCGCCGACGATGAAATCCTCGGCGGAAAAAGGTCACACAGGGTTGCAGACAGTCTGAATTAAGCCTAAAACACTATCTGACTCCGACTCGTGACAGCGCGTGGGCCCAGGGGCGGAACGACACTGTGGTAAGACGACCGAAATATGCCCGGAAAGACTACTTGACCATATGCGCATAGCCGTGTATTCATCCCCACGGCGGGCGCTGCATACACGCGCCTTGATGTCATGTTGCAACTAAGCGGCCTTTTGAGGGCTCATGGATAATAGTATTAGCATTGGTGTGCTCATATTCCTTAGGAGAGGATCTGAATGATAACGAATGTGGTGGTCACGCCAATTTTACGGCTGCAATTTTGTTCAGAGCGTTATACATCTCTAAAATATATTCAAATTCATTACGAGAAATTTATAGATACAAATTAACGGCGAAAGGAGCGAACTAATGAAAAATAAGTAAGCCGTTAATGTTTTGTGCAGTTGGGAATTGTACAGTTACGAACTTGAACAAGAAAGTTAGCGAATAACACAGCGAAATACGAAGAGAAGACCCACATGCCGCTAGATCGCAGTGCTCCGGAATGGCTTGTCGTTTGAGGACGCAATCGAGGTGTCGTTGCATGGCGCAGCGACGCTGCTAGCGGTTGAAACGTTGACGCCTTGTCGCTGCTGTGATTGATGTCGCGCTGCTTGATGCCGCTGTAACCTCCTCCTCGTGGCGCGCGTCCTCAGGATAATACCACTGAGGCGGTGCCGGCTTATAGAAGGGATTTATGTCCCTCAGCAGCGCGTTGCTTGAAACCCGGACTCTGTGGTACCCAGAGCCAGGCGCGGCCCAACGAGAAGTAGGCGTCGGTAAGCGTCGACCGGAAAACAGGGCGCCAAAGTACTGCGCTCCGGCGTCCAAGTCGTTAGACCACTCCATGGGTTTCCGCTCGTCTGCGTCTTCTTCCTCGTCAGATTGTTCCATGTGATTAAATTCCAAGGCAGCCATCGCGGCGTCGAAGTCCCAGACGAAGAAAGAACTCCAGCGCCCACGCTCGCCAGAGGCGCGAGGCCGAGGCGTTCTGCTGACGCCCGCTGGCCACTCGCCGTTAGAGAGCCACGGTTGTCTATTACGTGAGGAAGTAGGCATGGCGTTGGGAGCGTAGCGCCGCTCCGTGCTCCAAGATGCTACAGGGGACAGAAGGGCGGGGCGTGAGGCACGACACCGGTGGGTATAGTTCATCGGCGGTGCCAAAAACCGACACCGTTTAAGTGGTATCGAGGGTCGTCTGAGCGTATACTCCGAGAGAGGACTGGTCAGTGCGTCCTGGATCTCGGATATCGGTCCTAGTGGCAAATGGATGTCGGGAGGGGATGCCATAGTCATGTTCGATGATGACTCCAATTTCACTTGAAATGTAGAGAATGTACTTGGAGGCTGAGCCTCCCCGATAGAGTCCTGTTGTCGGACAAATGGTGCGCGCCGCGCGCGGTACGGGTCCTCCTGCCACGCTCTGGATGGAGTGACATCTGGTCCTCTGTAAATTAGAAAGGGGCGCGGGTCGGGTGGCGCCGTTGGATCTACCACAATGAATTCGTGGTGAGATGGTTGAGGCGCAGTCGTAGGTGACGCCATGGTAGAATTGTCTTGCACTGCCGCGCCAATGGGGACATAGTCCGCTTGCGTGCGGTTCACGAATTCTGGATAGAATAACATGTTTGAAGCGGTCTTAGTTGTTCGAGGTTTGGAAGAAGACGACTGCGCGATGTCGAATTATATGAGCGGATTGGTGGCAGAGGTACTAAGTCGGGTGGTATTGTGTTTTTTGCAGAAAAGAAGGCAAATCGATTAGATACAAGCTGGACATTTGGACCCGCTAAGTTATTTCTTCGGTACCTTTTACCGATTGTAGGGAGGTCCCCCGTACCGATTATATTCCCCTAGTTCATCTCCATCAAGTAATATGTTAATCCTTTGGTAGAGTAAGGGTAGAGCTTCTCCTCCACGAACCGGAATACCGGGCGCCTAACGGGAAGGTTGGTTTATGGCTAACCAGTGCAACGCACCTAACTATCGAGTGTCCCCCTCCAGAGAAGAACTTAAAAGGTTGTTTTTAAAAAGTCCACCGAGCTGAATCCGGCAGAATTTTTGACTCTTCGCCTTCAGCCGCTTCCGCGAGTGTATATATGTCACGAGCCAAAATAGCTCAGTCTCGTGCGTGGTTCGGCGGACTTGTACATGTAGTCACTCCAACGGTAGCCGAAAGTCCGGAGACCACGATGCCTGTACATCGTCCATGGTGAGATTCGCTTAGTGCTTAGTTACGGAATAAACATATGTCTTTATTAATCAAGTCCGTTTTCCATCAAGCGCTTTCCCGTCTTTCGTCCTTCATCGGAAAGGGATGCTAAAGATGAGTCTAAAATGCAACATTTATATGCATGGGCATGCATTGTATCATCGCCCCCTTCATAAATTTGCTTGCCAGTGGGCTCCCCAAACCGGAAATTAGAAAGGCTAACTGTCATCAATTTTTTGTGAGAATCGGAAAGAAATTCAAAACATAGTCGCTCAAGATTCAGAGTCAAGAAGCAGGTGCTCTTCGCACGCTTTGAAATCTCTGGCGTTACCAATATCTCAGTGGACATATCAGGGCTCTTGATGCAATTCTTCCCCAGCCCTGGCAGTCCTCCAAGACGTTGCAAGCCACCCTAACTAGGAAAGATTTTCACAAGTCCGAAACATCGCTTAAAAGGAAGAATGCTTGACATACTGATTTCGGTACAAGGCACAATTCGAAGATCAATGAACTATCGATATGTACACCAGAGTGAGCGCTGAGAAATAAGTGAAGGACATTCCGATTCTACGAAGCACCCGACCGAGGACTTGGAGGAACGAGCTGTTGAACCAAAGAGAGGAGGTGTGCAAACTGCCTATCCACCTTATTCTCTAGAGCCAACATGCGCTCTTCGAAGCGCGTTGTAGAGACAGCATCTTCCGCCCTTTTCCGTTTAGCGTTGAAGTTTGCAGTTGTCCTGCTCCGCGCTATTTTTTCCTGAATTGAAGCGACTGGAACGAGCTCGGCATCTCTGTCAACGAGTGCCACACCCTGCTGCTGCTCCAGAGAGTGCCTCGTTAACTCTTGCATGCGACTCGTCCCTAACTGCGTATCTATCTTCTGCGAGAGCGCTAAAATTGTGCCGTTGAGATCTTGCAGTTGTCTTTCAAGTCGAGTTGTCTTCAGTTCGGCTGCTTCAACTTGGCTCTTGTCGCTGATACGAAGGAGTGGATGATAGAAAGAATGGCCGTTTGCAATGCCATCTTTGCGTTTCGTAAGCGGTGACCTTTGGCGTTGGCAGCTCATACATATATGTACGAGGGCTAAACGAAACAGTCGAGCGACGTCAGTGCTGAGAAAATAAAGTTGGAAGAGACATACAACAGATTACACAAACCCAACAAGGAAGAGAGATTGCTTGGCCACAACAATCGCAGCATGGAAGTACCTCGGCGGTGGGTCCCCTACGAGGCATACGGAACTCAGGTTTTGCGACGGGAGAGACTCCATGATGTAGGTCACTGCCTAGGTTGAATAACGATTTGACCCTTCCTGAGCTGGAACGCGCTTGAAGGATAATGGACGCCATTTCACAGTCAAAGATACGACGAGTAGAGCGAATCAGGGAGTGGGACTCATGATGCTCAAAGGCCCCGCCAGGAAAAGGAATATCAATGCAGTCTTCACACAGATCAAGTTGATTGCTGAAATTGTCGTCCATGCAGGTAATGCAGTGATAGCGAGAAAATATGATACGGCGACCGCATATATAACAACTGTAGGGTCCGCTATAGAGAAAGCAATATTAAGTCGATACACCGCGTCGAGAATATGCAATAAGAGTGAGCACTCACATAGTAAACGCCATTCTTTTGAAGAAATAGTTGGATAGAGAATCGTAAAACCTCCCGATTGTTGGATGAACGGTCAGCCGTAATGCAAACAGCCTGTCCTTCCCTTCATCGGAGAGCTGCGGTTTCGATGTTGGAGAAATTTTATCCAATTCTCTTTGCATGGTAAGTTTCATCCACTCGCGTCGTTCGGCAGCACGCGCACGAAGGAACGTCCAAGATGAAAAGCGCTGCTGTGTTTGGAAGCGAACAGCCTCAATTGCAAATGCCCAGCGTTGCCTGGCTAAGTTTGGGAACGTGTTGTGTGGATGATTATCGAGGAGCCACCGGAAGCGGTAGACGGAGGCGGGGGTACGAGTAATATAGAAATGCCCACATGGAAGCCGAAGATCCAATTGCCGTTCCTCTGCCTCGTCCATGGGTGGAAAATCTCCAGAGTCGTCATCGACCACCCATTTTCCGCTAATGGACTCGCGCACGGGGTCATACTGTCCAGAGCACCACAGGTCGGCGTATTTGGAGGAGTCTATCCTCAACTCTACATTGAACAGACCGCTGTGAGTTTCAAGATCAGGTTTGACTTCGCCACGGAACTCGACCTCTCCTAGGTAGGTTTCCCCTTTGCCCGCCAGAATTCCGTTGACGATGGGATCTATGTTGAATTGGAAGAACCCCTGGAATGCAATCCGGCTGTTATTGGTTCGTATACATTGACCTGTCCAAAGGCCTTCCATCGGGTGAACCATGGCTTCGAAAGAGGGAATATCAATCTCATCGAATTCGAATTCTGGTCCAGACCCCTTGGTCAAAATGGAGGTCGGGATTGGTTCTGGGTTACTGTGTGGGTCCGACATCCGGCTGAGCGATACTTTGTCGTCCTTATATGTGAGTAACGTGTTCTTCGATAGCACGGCGTGTTTTTCTGCATGAGCAACAGCAAACTACGCGAATAGACATGGGCATGAAGCGATTTGCGTCAAAATATCAGCTATACGCACCATGCCAAAAGCAAACTTTTCAAATTGTGCCTTTTCATCGTGGTTTACATGTGTGCGAAATATGGCTGGAGAATAACTGTCAATAATTGCGACGAGAAGGTGACACATGGTCTAATAACTGACAACCTACATTGCAGATGCTCAATGCGATCATTGAATAGCGAAAATATCGATTCCAGAGTTTTAGAATGCGAAGTGAACTCTTTTTCATGAATTATGCGACTTTGTGCAAATCTCATAATATCGAGATGGCGCTTCAAAACAAGGCATAAGAGCGGTAGTATCCACTGGTAGACAAGAAAGTCAGACGAAGTTGCAGACGGTCGAATGAGTGGTCAATTTCGCACCGTCTCAATCCTCCCAGACCCAACCACCAGATTGACAGTTGCCGGTGACTCCAAGACAAAGGACATCTCATCAAGATTCATCATCAATCGGCTCTCCATTAAAGTAGACATAGAGTTGGCTATGTCCGCCAGCTTCGAGTCAACGTGAGTGCTATCCGGAAGAGGTGTCACCGATCGGAGCAGAGCTTCGAGAGCATTGAAAGATTTGTTGCTCATATATTCTTCCGCGTAAGATCGATTGGCGGGGTGGACAGAGAACAGAGCTTGGTGTATTTGTTGCGCAAGGACGTAAACCTTGGTACGATAGCTCGTTATGTTGACGTGCCAACCTAGAATATGACAACATCAGCTCAGGCACGCATAAGATCGAAACCAAGGCTTTACCTGCTGCCCAGTATGCAACCCATCGCAAAAAGCTAGTACGTCCAGGATCAGGACTGTGGAGCAAGGCTGGTGATGTGGACGTACCTCCAGTTTTTAGGGCGCGAGATGGCGAAGGTATTTGCCTCCTTGACGCTTATGAATCCTGACCCGTCCTCGTCTATGGCCTCGATAACTGGCTGAACGTGGCTGACGTCGATGTATTTGAGAGCCCATTGATCTTCGAGCTCAGAATGTAATAATGAGATACTCGGAGAAAGGTTGCTAAAGTTGAAATAGCTTCAGCCGGGATCTCGGAAAAATATATGAATCACGCACGAGAATGGCGTATATATAGTATGTCGGGGAACAACTGGGGTCGCAAACTCTGCGAAAGGTTCGTCTTGCCCAAGGATATGATCACGGAAGGTGAGGACGAAAGTTTTCGCTTTGACGCTTCCTTTCAAGCCCTATAGTATACCTTCAGATTTGGTTTGTCATGGTATATAAGACACTGACCATACGGTCCCAGATAAATTTAAGAACCTGGCCACGGTGTGCGTTTAATCAGTGACGCTGAACAGCAATAAGGACAGTAAGTAGCGACGTACGGGATCTGTAAATGGAATAGACATAATCGGCGCCGTCGCCTTTCTGATTAGTTTCTCCTCTTCGAGGATGGATATCGTGGTAGTGACTAGTTTATCGAGCTTCCTAGAGTGATCCGAAATTTCGTAGCCTTGATTTTCTATCTTGTCCAAGATACGATCAAGGTTGTTGCTCTGAACCTTCAATAGCTTTTCGAATCGGGGAACATTGGCATCCAACACTTTATCCAGCCGCTCATCTAGCTCCGACCTCAAGGACTGACGGATTTCTGCCAAGTCTTGGCCCTTCGCCACCGACGTTGAGCTGTCTCCGCTTTTGAGTAGCAATTTGACGAGAAGGTCGTCCTTCGAGATGCATTTGTCTGCCCCTCCGTTGTTCTCGATAAACGTGTACATCTCCCGTTCGCGTGGGGTGTCCAGGTTTCGAAGAGCCTGCATGATTTCTTCGAGTTTGTAATCCATATGGCCGAGCTTGTCTTGAACCTCAGCGATTCCTAGATTTGCAGCGTCGACGCCAGCGGCTATGTAGGCGGTGATGGTGCTTTGCAACTCCGAGCGCCTCCGCGCAAACGTGTCGACATGTTGGGCGAACCGGTGTTCGTAGGTTTTAGCATTGATGAGCTTTGCTATATGAGTGAAATAAGAAACTGAATATAGTGCTAGATTCGATGACCTACACACGAACTTCCGATCCATGTAATAGTCGAGATCGCTCCCGCATACTTTGATCTCGTGGGCGATGTCCTTGATCAAACGATGGAGTCGGGTCTGCTCTTCCTCCCTTTCTGGTTCCTCGACATGAATATGCCTCAGCTTCCGTAATCTAAATGAGCTTCCGTCAACAACTAGACGCATATTTAAAAGAGGAAACCCACTGGAACATCGCACACATCATATTCTGCATCTGTAAATTCACGGCGAGAACCTTTCTATTATTCCCTCTTCGAGCCATATCCAGATTAATAACCCCGGCGAAAGCAAAGACAGCAACTTCGCCTCGGTTAGCTTGGATGAGGTTAAAGAGTGGCTCGCGACGTACCTCCCAGACCAGGATGGATATTTGCCAGCCCAACCAGACCCGGAAGCAAGGTGCTGGCAGTTTCAACAAAGGTCTCTAGCGCCATATCCACCTCCGACATTTTGTCTATCGTAACGTCCATAGCTGCCGCTCGTTCGATGGCGACCTGGTTCTGAGTGTAAAACTCGTTCAGTTCCAGCCACAGCGCTTCTTGATGTTCTTCCATTGTCTTTGCGCTGCTTACGCTCTTGGCAACGGAAAGAGAACCTATTTTTTGACGTTAATCAAACCCAGCCGAGAGACTGTGGTTGCTTACGAGGTCGCTGGAACGGCGAGTTCGAGTCATCAGTTTGAAGAGAGAGGTGGGGAGGTTGGAGATGACGCTCAGGCATGATGGCAGCGGAACAGCAAGCAATGATTCCGATGATTCCCAACAGTACAAGTACTATCAATTGATACCACCACATGCGGGAATCCGTGGCCCAATGGGCTTTAGAATCACCGCATGAGAAAGCAGTGGTCACAAGCCCCAGGCCTGCGCTGTTCCGACTGTCAGGTACGTGCTGAGAAAGCAGCCCTTATCGACACATGGGCGCCAATTCAGTGAAAAAATAGCAGCTGGATGGGAATCGTCTACTGAAGATGGGGGCCGGGGCAGCGTCAAGCGCCCATTACGCTCACGAAGGGATCGAGGCCATAATTGAGAAGCGGCGAAACAGAAAGGGGTGAGATTGCTTGCTATTGATAAGATACAAAGAACAGCCGTCAATCATGGGATATGAAGAGTGTAATATTGGAACTGAACCTCCCGCACAAACGCTGTAGGGTTGTATAAGGTATAATTGACGCGGAGCCGCGGTACTGGGATTCATCTATTCGAGATGTGACTGTTCACTTACATAAATGCCTCGTAGGCACTTCCCAGCGAGTGGTTTTCGAGGATGGTGGCTTTGAGTGACATCGACGGTTCTGTGTTGGTTGTGGGTAAGTAAGTCCGCGTCACTGCCTGAAACTGGTCTTGCCACGCGGCGTTCGCCGACACTCGTGGGAACAAGCACTTTATCCGCGCTTCTTGGTTGAACATTTGAATCATTGAACACATGGAAATCTAACAGAAAGACGTCGTGGAATTTTCTATAGCATTCGGCCAGCTCTCAGAATCCAGACGCATATCCGACAGGTAGTACTTATTAGCGCCCTTTTCTACATCGGGTATGGTGTAACGGCTAACATTGCCGCCTCTCATGTTATACGAGTGCTCGCGGCAGCTCGGGGTTCGATTCCCCGTACCCGAAGGATTCTTTTTCTGTATTTTTGGGCGATTATTCTCGTGGTGACTATGTAGACAGTAGTATGTGGCATCTCGAGAGTCGAGAGTCGAGTCTCGACTTACCGTATCATAATATATACAGAGTGCTATTTAAACTGGAGTGCAATCCTTCAACCTTTTTTGACTGACACTTGAACTTGTGGAAATTCGAATTTCGAAGTATGTATTCAACTTTCGCGCTGGAATCAACAATGTTACAATGTACATTGGTTCAACAGCAGTACTATGGACGGTGCTATGAAAATTTCCTTGAAGACAATCGGACACGAATATTTTATTCGAACTTCGAAGTATCGATGGGCGTCGTACTCTTTGCCGTAAGCATATATGAACGCATGTACAATGCTTATGCGTGACCGAAGGCAGCTTGAGGGAGGTATGACTCTTCCAACTGCTTGATTTCCTCCTCAGTCAGTTTGAGGTTCACGGAGCCTGTGGCACTTGGTGTTCAGAAGCATAATGCATTAATAAGGCACTGAGAGGCGTACCCAAAAGGTCACTCAAATTCTCCAACGAAGTAGTCCCGACGATTGGTGCTGATACACCTGCGGACATGATTTTTAGATGTACCATGTAATATTTGTATAATATCTTACCTGGCTTCGACATCACCCACGCCAACGCTACCTGAGCCATACTGACACCTTTAGCCTTAGCAACTGCTTCAACTCTGCGACAAGATTTGAGTGGTCAGTAGACGGTGGAATTAGCCTGGTAAAGGTGAACTTACGCTCCGACTATTAATTCAGTGCCAGAACTGTTTTTAGCGTAGCCGTTGATCATTCTATATTGCGCACAGGTAGTGAGTTTATTTACTAGATACCAGAAACGGTACACTTACCGGTCAGTACTTCCGCGCTTTGTTGTTGTACCAAGCGGACGAGTGAGAAGGCCACGGCCAAGAGGAGACCAAGGAATCGAACCGACTCCATAGTGCTAGATTTTTTGATAATAGGTCTTTGCGGTTGCGTGGTAAGTAAAGCGAAATGCCTACCTTTAATGTTGGGAACATCTCCCTCTCCTCCTCCCGGTACACAAGACTGTAATGGTTTTGCATCGATATGAAGGGCGTCAAATTATTGTTGACCGCATAGTCTATAGGATTTTTATGAGTTGTTGCGTGACGCGAGACAGCCTCTATTATTGACATACTTTGCATAGCGTTGACTGTTAAGAGTATTGGTGAGTATCCGGTGAAACAAGAGTCAATGTGGCTCACATTGCCAGGCCCAGCAGGAAGACATTCCAATGTACCGAACATATCCCGCTTTGACGACATCATGAAGTGCCTGCATCTGGAGCGAAACACGTTGATCGGTATATGATACCAATAAAAATGTGCGGCAATTATACCCACCGTTTCTTCGATTGGAGTTTCTTCATCGAATCGGTGGCCTAAAGTCGATTCAGTATCCACGTATAACGAGGAATTGGAGAATAATATTTGAAATAGACCAGAACTCACACTGCAGAAGATCGACGTAGTCCAGCTGAAGACGTTCCAAACTGAGCTTCACGCTTTCGAATATGTGCTACGACACGAGTGAGATTTTGTTCGCCTTCCCCAGGCATGATTGATGACAATACCTTCCTGCTGAGTCCATGCTGATTAACGTAACCACGTTCATCCGCGCCCGTAGGCAGGAAAGGCGTGTCCGGGGCCTTTCCAACGGGAAAATAAACCTAACAGAATGATAAAATAAATTTCGATGCGAGCAGCGCTCCAGACTGTTTGCGAGAACGCACCTTGGTCAGGACCACGATCTCATCCCGTGGCAGTTTCAATTCCTTGATAGCTTTTCCAAGCACGATTTCGGATTGTCCATTGGAATAAACCTACATCACCGAGGTCAGTCTATTAGTATAGTTCACGCCGCACGGAGAAGAAAATCACGTTTGCAGTATCAAACGTGTTGATCCCAGCATCAAATCTAATCCGGAATCCCAAGAATATCAGCCACCAACCACGATTTGTTGTGGGCAATGGGCATGCCCGAGGCTCACTCACGCTGCCTTGATATGCTTGATCGATTCTTCCTCTCCGAGAACCCACTTCTGCCATTCTGGAGTACCATAGGACATGCATCCAAGGATAATTTTGGAGACCTTCAGGCCAGAATTGCCGAGGCGGACTACGCAAAAGATAAGCAATCGATAAGATCAGTATGACAGACCAACTCGCACGAGCGAGTGAAGTGTACCATATGGCATTTGCTTATTTGGACTAGACATCGTTGAAGGTGGAAAGGGAGGTGATGAAAACTGGGGTGCATGACGGGGTCATTATATACCAATTCTGAGACCGCCCCGGTGACCTCTTTCCCGCTTACGAATGCAATGTCATTATCCACGCCGATGGGAAATTCGACTTCTTTGGAATGTCGAAGGTGAAGAGATTACAAACGTCGTCCACTGTTCGTCACCTTTCCTTATTTTAGTACTCGGTGGAACCCCCATAGCGGCACTATATAGGTTCCTTATTGTACCAAAGAAGGCACCCTATCTTCGGGAGCGACGGTACCGCAGAGTAAGTGACTCAAAAGCGGGTTTATCTCAGCAACTTGTAGAATGTCAGCATAAAAAACCAAGATAACCGTGGCGACTGACTCGGAAGTGGTACGGCCGGTGGATAATCCAAGCTAAAAGTGGGGTTGTCGTAGTCGTAGATTAAGCGATTCAGAACGGCTGTTCGCCCGGTTGACGGCTGAACGTTGAACACGCAATCACTTCAACGTATTGAAAAGTACTAGGCTCTGCCGATTTCTGCCGATAGATACAAGGTATATCACTGAAGAAAGGATTTCGAGGAGTAATTCGTCAGGTATTATCGCGGCCGATTTGGTTGCTTTTCAATATCTAGCTACATTTTTGCAGAACTTCATGGTTATCCTCGTCCATATAGAAAGAGTTGACTGACGAATAGACGAAGCCAGATGGGCCATGGCAGGGCCATGTCGACCTTGACAGTTTGCTCCTGTGAAAAAGAGCTTTCGAACGGTATTTATGAGGGGCACTTAGAGCTGGAGCGTCAAAGAGACAATAATAAGTGTTCACATCGAAGATTCCCTTTACAAAACGTCAGAAAAATGAGCTCCCCGGTCAATGGAAACTTGCCAACGACTCGGACACCGGCGACTACACCGCAGATGGAGGAGACCCTAGACAGGACATGTCTGATGTATGTTCTGAACGACGAATTCTGACCGCAGCGAGGAGCCTGATAGGAACAATGCTGGTCATCTGAGAAGAGTACACTTAGAACTGGATCCGTTTAACGTCAAGTGCATCGCGCGACCTACGAATGTTGAACGGATATTTGATCCCAAGCTGATTCTGACGCTAAATCGTCAAATGGATTAGACTCCTTCAGTCGCGTTGGTTTCTACAGACCCTTATATAATTCAAGGTTTAGTAAAGATATTCAACAGAGCCAGCGGACACGGACAAACTCGAGGAGCAGGCCACCAAAAAGGTTGCAAAATGGCCGTGTAGTCTCCTACCCTCTCTCTCAAAGGTTCGCGAATCAGTATGAGCATTTTCTCCCAGATATCCGAACATACCTAGAAAGAAGCGGGAAGGAGACCGGTTTTGAAAGGAGGACATCCGACCAGCAAGTGCGCATGTTGAAATCCACGAGAATAGTTATGTGTGGATAAGCACGCATCGCAGAAAGGTAGGTCGTTGTTCTTGGCGACTGCACAGTATCAGTACATTTGCATGAGCCCTAAAGCTATGAAGATCAACGAACGACAGTGTAGAGGGCAGAGTACAAGGAGGAGACGCACAACCAGGTTATAATATAAATTGGGCTGAGGTTTGAAGTTCGTCTCTTAAGATGCGTTCGAGACACTAAACGTCGGTCAGGGTTGAAGGGGATAAATATTATATTATAGAGGTGAGGTCTGATACATCGAGTGGTCACTGCTCCAACAGCCGGCATGCAGAATGCAGAGAGGAATTAATGGTGGACTAAGGTCAACGAAGAGTGGGGTTGAGGTATTACTCGGCCGGGAACGACCCCGTCGATCGTGCCCGCCGCGAGAGGCATACGGTAATTTTACGAATCACCAGGGGGTCTTCTATGTTCGTAAGTGAGGTCCCAATGGATATAGATCTACACAGCAAGGTCTAAAGGCCTACAAAAGATGTTAGAAACGTGAAACACTGCTGATCGACGAGCTCACATCTAATCTTTGTCATATACACTTGAAGGGTCCTACTTCTTAGGGGACGTTTTGGCGACTTTCCCCCGTTTGGCACCCTCGAGGTCCTTCTTCCTCAGCCGCACGCTGTTGGGGGTGACCTCGACGAGTTCGTCGTCGCCCATGTACGCCATGGACTCTTCGAGCCCCATCACACGGGGACTGGAGAGAACGATTTTCTCGTCGGCGGCGGCAGCACGGATGTTCGTGAGTTGCTTCTTGATGCAGGGGTTTATGTATAGATCGGATGTCTTCGAAGATTCGCCAATGACCATTCCGGGGTATACTACAGGCGCCACATGATTTAGCCTTGGGTGCTTAGACTGGGTTAAGCAGGGAGAAAGTACCTTGGGTCTGGGGGTGAATGAAAAGGGTGCCGCGAGCCTGGAGAGGTGCCATAGAGTAGCCCGATGACTCTCCCGACGTCATGGCGATAAGGGCGCCATTTCGGCCAGTGTCCAAGGCACCTTTGAATTCCTCGTAGCCTTTGAAGATGTGGTTAATAGTTCTGCGACGAACACAGTCAGTTTCCGCCTTATCTTAACGAGCAACATTCGCAGCGCACCCTTGACCATGGGTATCATTTCCGAACTCGCCGGCCATGTATCCAATCAAGCCGCGCGCAGGCACGTCCATAACGATCTTCACCCAGCCCTCCTCCGGGTCGCCCGCCTCGTAGCTCCTCATATCGCCCTTGCGCATCGTGAGCTTCTGCACGACGCCGCCGGCGTACTCCTCGCGGACGACGACCGTGCATTCCTCGATGGGCTCGAGCCAAACACCGCGCGGCGTTCCCTCGGGATTTTTCTCCGGGCAGGGGATCATCACAGCCTTCGGCGGGCCAACGGAGAGCTCGAAGCCCTCGCGGCGCAGGGTTTCCAGGAGGACACCGAGATGGAGGACACCGCGACCGCGGAGCTCGAGGGACTCGGAGGTGGGCCCGGGGAGGACGGTCAGCGCAACGTTGGTTTCGGCCTCCTTGTAGATCCTGTCGCGGATGACTTGCGAGGTGAGCTTCGTGCCTTCACGCCCGGCCAACGGCGAATCGTTCGCAAAGACATGAATAGAGATGGTCGGTGGATCGATGGGTGTCGTCTACGAAGCGTTTAGCCGTGATAGAGAGAAGCGGATCAAGTAAGCTTACAGGAAGCGGCTCGGGACCTGTGGCTCCCCATCCATCGGGGTGAACGAGCGTCATATTGACTCCAGACCCGCCGGCGACGCACTTGATCCCCGCGATGCTAACAATCTCACCAGCACCCGCAACGTCCTTTTCTACTCTGTCGAGACCCCTGCGACCGAGGATCTTCTTGACCTTTCCGTCGCCGACCTTTTTACCCTCCGAGTTCAGCGCCACAAGGTTGTCCCCAATACGTAAAGTACCAGACTGGACGCGTCCCAGGTAAAGCATGCCCACGTAAGGGTCCGCTTCGATTTGCACGGTCAACATCGAGAAAGGGCCAGTGCGCGAGAGATGTGTGGGGGGAGGAACGTGTGACATGATGAGGTCGAACAGCGGTGCCATGGTAGTCGACGTTGCGACCAGCGACGGATTGAGCGACTCCGACGCTGTTTGGAGAACCGGTGGGTCCTGCTGCGCCCATCCTTGCTTCGCGGACGCGTAGAGGAGAGGATAGTCCGCCTGTTCATCCGTGGCACCGAGTGTGGCAAAAAGATCGAAGAGGTCGCTCTCAACCTGTTGCGGGCGTGACGTGGGCCTGTCTGCTTTGTTCAATACGACCAGAGGCCTGATAACAATGAGCCTTAAACTATATAGGTTGTATACAAGACTCACTTGAGACCGCGAGCCAGAGCTTTTGACAACACAAAACGAGTCTGCGTCATAGGTCCTTCTGTTGCGTCGACAATGAGAGCCACGCCGTCCACCATGCTAAGAATACGTTCCACTTCGCCTCCAAAGTCCGCATGGCCAGGTGTGTCCACAATGTTGATCAAATGTCCGTTGTATTCAATGCTGGTGCATTTTGAGAGAATGGTGATTCCGCGCTCCCGCTCGAGGTCGTTCGAGTCCATAAGCCGGGTGATGAAGCCATCTTCGATTTGGCTGTCCGCTGTCATTGTCGTTGATGATGAAGACGACGACGTCGAAGCACCCGAGTACATGAGCTGTTCCGTAGGAGAGAGTTGCTTTATGGTGCCAGACTGCCGCAAAAGTTGGTCTACAAGTGTCGTTTTACCATGATCAACTATGAGGAGTGTTAGCAGAATTGTCCGCGCCAGCAATTAGGATTGCGCAGACGTTGAGGCACCCACCATGGGCGATAATTGCAATGTTGCGAATTCTCCCGGTTGGAGAAAGGCCTTCGCTGTCAATGACTTTGTCCAGAATCTCGGCTTGTAGGCATCGTGAAGTGTGTGAGAATGGTCGAGTATGCGCCAGCGACGTCGTCCGCCGCAGACTGGAGCGGATTGACGAAAAGAACATGGTCCTCGTCGTGCAGAACGTCGTCGAACTTCAAGCAAAGCCAAGTCGCGTCACGACAAAAAAAACTAATGACTTCGGCCCGGGTCCGTTCCCCGCCTAATTTCTCGTGACCCCGATTGCCTGTAAAAGTGTTCAGCCCAGGCTCTCAAAGAGTGTCTGGAGTATTCCATTGCCGCAAGTGGAATAATGAGATCAGTATTCAGCAGTTTCAACTTTCCACTGTTCCAGTAAAAAAAATCTAAAAAGTAGTTCGAACAGAGCTGAGAGCAACCACTGGCAGGCATGTCGTCATACAGACAAAAATATTCCGGTACGGGGAATCGAACCCCGAGCTACCGCGTGAAAGGCGGTAATGTTAGCCGTTACACCATACCGGATTATTATTACGGATATATTTGGTGTTATCAAGACGCTCCAGGACACATGATATTTTTCATATGTTCCCGTAACCACGAATTTAATTCGGTGTATAAGCCCAGGCCCCGGTGAGGTCGAGAAATCTTTTGAAAAAGGTTCGTTCGACTTTATTCTGTGATTAATGTATGATTAATTGATAATGTAAGATCCATCAGCCTATAGTAGCGATTCATGCATTTCGTACCAGTGATAGATTAGTTGTATACGTCCAGCGCTGTTGCACTGATTACTATTCATAATGTCCCCTCTGGCTGAAACCTCAAACGGACTTTGAAGGGCCGACGTGCTACATTTCTTCCGAGTACTTAGCATGATTTCCATTGCAGATCGATTTCACTTGGATTTCACTGCCGAAAGAATGACTCGCAAAAGCGAAATATGACCCACACTTGGGAGAAGAAGTAGTTCCAAAACCAACCCCAAACGAGAAGGGCTCTTGAATAAGGTCATGTTGGTTGCATCTGTTGACAAATGTCGACTTGGCGGAAACAAGGCGGAAAGTTGGCGGAAAGGCCAGGCGTCGGCAGGCGAGCCGCGATGAGTGAGATCATGTGACCGTGTATTCTCATCCCGAATGCAATCCTCCGCCGCTCCTCGTTGGCTCCTCTCAAGCTCCTCTCGCATAGAACCTTCACAACTTGAAACCTTCGTGACTCCCTGTATGCCCGCACTTTACTAGGATGTTCAACACTCGACGTCAGCATCGCAACCTTAGTACTTTCACCGCTCATCGTGCGACCCAGCATGTCGCTGAAAACACGTTGCGAACACGCATCCCACCGTGATCTCGTCATGAGCTGTCAAACTTAAAGCTGCCTCGCACGGAGATGCATGAGGCAAATGCCGTAGGAGGAATTAGACCTTCGAATGCACTGGCCACTGGCAACGATAAAGATAAGGTAGAGGCTCCATCCCTGATTTCTCACAGGCAATATATAGGTTTACGTCCGCAGTTAAAAGCTGAAGATGCCACTGTTTTGGGCTTGCCAGCGCTCAATTCGACGGCCAATACTACTCATAGTACCTCAAATATAAGGCATATTTAACAGCGGCGAACATGGATACAGACGACTCAAACACCTCTTTTGTGAGCTTTGTTATCACCTTCTCAAATGCCGTCCTTTGTTCATGATTGCCCTTTGTTCTCGATTCTTGCAGGAAGGCAGTTACGCGATTTACGCTACAGAAGCGGACAGCACGTTTGACGATGACCTTCTCGACGAAAGCATCGCGACGATGCCCGACAATGCGCAATCCACGCGCGCGTTCGTCGCCATCTGGGACCCCGCCAACGACGTGTTTTTCCTCTCCCGCCCCAACTCGGCCCGCGGCTCCTTCCTCACCGCAAAGGCCGCGCCGTACCCACCTGAGTCCATCTCCGAAATGCAGTCCCTCGGCGTGCCGAGCCTCCCGCCGTCATCGCGCGCCTCCCTTTGTTGTCAGTACTCGCTCGCCGACGACGACGACGCGCCGTGCTTCGCGCCGCTCACGCCGGAGCAGCGCTCGCTGAAGGGCATGACGCAGACGTCGTCGACGCTCGGCGGGCTCGACGTGTACCTCAAGGGCCCCGCGCTCTCGTACACGCACCGCCACCAGCCGGTGTATTCTGTGCTCGACTTCAGCAGTGACTTCCACTTCGACGCGGGCGCCGTGGGGCTCAGTCACGACGGGCCGGAGGACGCGTGCCCCGTCAGACGAAGCGGGCTGCACCTGAACACGGTCAGTCCTCGCACACTCAGGGCACGTATGCTCATGGCACTCATTTCGCCAACAGAATTTTCCCCAGCCTGGATTAAGTGACGACGACGATAGCGTCTCCGTCGCTTGGTCGACCATCGAGTCGCCTACGGTGGAGGAGATGGAGCGTATGAAGAGGCCCGCTGAGGGCACTAGGCCGCGCCCTCCCAATGGTCGAAGGTTGAAGAAAAGACGTCCCGACGACCTGCCCCTTTCACCAGTTAAAGAACCAAATAGTACCGAAGCGTCTCCCCCCACGCCCCCGCATTGCATAACGCTGGGACTTCATAAAGGCATATTAAAGTGCCTACTGAATATCCGGAATATGAGCCGACGGTCGGAGAAGGACTGGATCTGGGTGGAAACATGAGTTCGCAAAGCGTCCCCCTTTGTCCAGGCTGAACTTTTGTAGCGTATTAACCAGTTGTGAAATGGTATATTACTTATCCTCTACTGCATAGGCGGTTATTTTTATCGGTGAGCTGCTGCGTGGAGTTGGGTGATCAGGGAGGTTATAGGCTCGGAATGATAATATGACCTGTTTGAACCCCACTCCTAGTCGGGTATGGTGTAACGGCTAACATTGCCGCCTCTCATACCTTTCTGAGTGATCGCGGCAGCTCGGGGTTCGATTCCCCGTACCCGAATTTTTTCTTCTTCCAAGCAAGGGTTGACGTTATACTAATACGTCTACGGTCTGTGACTCTGTGTACTGTGTCCGGCAGCCGTCCGCCGTCCAGACTCCAGAGTCCGGAGTCCGGACCAAGTTTGAACTTTGAAGTTAGTACGTAGTAGCCTACTACCAACGGTTGATTATTCATTGACATTCAGCTTTCAAACGAGTGCTCGGTGTTCACTCACTCGGTGCTGGCTATGGGTGAAAATTTTGAAAATTTCTTACCCGTGAGTTAGTCTCCTTCTCAGACCAAATAGAAGATGACAGTCGATGTTATACCCGTGAGTCCATGACATATCGGACACTCCTCTAAATATTTACAAGTTCAATCAAAGTTCAATTACAAAGGATGGTTGAGCGTCAAATTATTCAAAAACGCTATTTGCTGCTCTCGGAAGGTATCCTGCGTGAATGTGATAGGATCCACTCCGTCAAGGAATGTGAGGAGTGTCGGCGACTGCAGCGTGTACTGGGGCCACAACACGTTTCCGAAGCCATTTGGATTGAGCGTCGTAACGAACCGGACAAGGTAATTTGTGAGCTCCTCCCCCCCGTATACATTTAGCAAATCTGTGACGTGCATCTACACTGGGGTTAATTATGCATTGCGTACTCTTATATTTTCGGCGACCTACCGATCCCAAGATAGGAAGCGTCTTAAAGCGCTGGCTCACTGTAAATGCGTTATGATCAACTTATCATCATACGCAAATACTCGACCCACGGAACGCGAACGCGGTCTGCTTTCCAGCCCTGTTCTGCAGCAGAAACCGGCGGGGCGCCTGAAATATGAGGTCACCCTGCAGGGACGCCAGACGCTTGTATTGAGGCGATAGCGCGTCAGTTACGCCTGTTCCGTAAGGGGAACCCTGCGTCAGATCCGACGGATAAAGCGCCGCAAGTTGGGCAATTTCGACGTCGGTCACACCAAGGCCCTGGAGGAGGGTGTTCTGGACGTAATCTTGAAATTCTTCCTCCGTGCTTGATCGATATTTAAGTATGGCTTTTGCATCTACGCGAGGTGTACTTACGTGATGTTAAGTGTAGAGAGGGAAAATAATGTTCCTTCATCATCGCAGTCACCTTCATGGTTGATGTGTATTGTCAGGTATCTCGCATGAGTATCGAATTCAAGAAGAGCTAAATACCTGAGACAAAGGGTACATTGGCGATTATACCTTCCTGGACGAGTTTCTGTGGGTGATCAGTGAGGAATACTCCGTCAGCCCGCGGGGGCCATGCCAAATTCAAAGACTATATTTAGGTTACAATCTTCAAGAACAAAACACACAAAGATATGGTTCTGCCACACCTGGAAGTCAAATATCCCAGGAGACATATCCATCGCCTCCTTGAAAGAGTCGAATGGCAATTCACGCAGACACTGTAGAGTATCATTTGATCCCGCGCAACCGGTCTGCTGGACGAGCGCATCGTAGTGCGGCTGGCCGTCGGTGATGTCGCCGACAGGTAGCGCAGATCCTGACTCCATAAACGCGGCACGGAAGAGCCCCTCTGCGTTTCCCCCGTTGGCGACCATGTGCAGGGCGACGGAAATGGCGCCGGCGGACTCGCCCCAGCTACGAAGGGTGGTAGTTGTGAGTAGATCATCCGGGCGGCTGTAACTACGGCGCACATTGTGACCTTGCTTGGATCTCCTCCAAAAGCGGAGATATATTTCTGGATCCACCGCATTGCTTGTCTTTCTAGGTTGGGGTATGCTGTGTTATATTTCTCGAATAAAAAACGTTGGAAACAACGTACGATCTTGGAGCCCTAAATTTCCGACACCAGCGTCTTTGACTTCTTGGCTGGCTAGAAATCCGAATGCTCGACATGGGACACCAAAACAAAGTTAGCGGTATTTGCGCGGATCTAGTCGTACCATGAGCTTACCGGACACCCTGTAGTTGATACTTGCATAGATAACGGGCATGTCGAGCAGTATTGAGCGCTCGACAATCACGCTTCCATCGTATCTAGAGAATGATTTCTCATCAGTTTGCTTTTCAAAACCATTCCATCTCTCACAATGGGAACGATGCTGTTCCTTTCTCAAAGCCGCCTGTCGACCGTATTTAGAATCATAGATGAAGACCCATGAGCGCCGGACGTATTTACCTCCATATAGCCACTGATAAGTAAATAAGGATATTCATTATATGGAGTAACACAGCACAAGCGCTTACGAGGACCACGGGCAATTTTGATTTTGCAGTCGTTGTTGCGGGAGTGACAATGTTGATCATTAAACCTTTTTCCTGCTATGTAAGATTACAACACAAGCAGGTTCGGAATACCTCAACGGCTTCATCTTACAGTCTTCAGCAAACGGGAAGGCGACATTGACGCCAAGGTTTGTGAGCATATCAACAGCCTCAGAGGCTAGACCTGGTGGAAGTGGCAGGTTGATGTTCTGCTGTGGACAAGCCGGTCCGAACGTTGTGGCAAGAAAGGCGTCATTGTACGGTAGATTCGGTTGGGGTAGCTGGAGGCGGAGATTTCCGACTCTACAGCAGATATCAGGAAAAAATAGTATAGCATATTTTGTGACTTACGGTGGCTGCGCAAATGGTATACCTAGGAACTGAGAAACACCACCAGCGGTGATTCCCGTAAATGTCCCATTATCCAACTTGACAGTGGGCCCAATCGCGGAAGCGGCGTCGAGGAAAGAAAGCATTGCAGATATAATCGAGAGGATGTTGAATATAATCATTGTGAAGGTGGTTGGGAGCCATGGTGGATTCGTTTCTATTTCATTTAAGCCAAAGGCTGCAGTGGCCTATAAGTAACTCAATTCAGACGTAGAAATGAGATTGACACAATACATGTGCGCTGTTGACACCCTCGAGAGAGAGAAGCAGAAATCACGAGGATCTTATACCAGATGACAAGCGTCCTACGAGGAAAAGTAGCTATGTATGGTGTTTTTCCCTCACTCGACATCATTCTCCTGGAGACAGTCTTCTTTCGTACTCATCTGTAGTTCTATTAATAGAATCATCGAAACAATTACCCTCAACCTGGAGGAGCTTCACTTGCCGGAAAAAAATGTTTTTGTTTTTTGTGCGGCGTGCCTTATTAGGACCAATGACTGGTAAGCCTATTTCGTTTGTGATATAACATATGCCAGAAGAATGAATACCTATCTCAAAGGAATCTAATCTCAACTCCAAGTTGCTTCACTTGTTCGAATTTGGTTCGGATAGGAAAAGGTGTCTTTACATATCGCACTGCCACGCGAAAGTGGTGAGAAGATTGAGAAAAACCCATAATTTGGACAATTGGAAGCATGCAGGTGTTCCAAAAGTGTTCAACAAGTGTTGGGCATCTACGATATTCCCACGGACAGCCTCTGCTTCAACTCTTTCAATAGGTCACGGTGACGTGTAGTACTTGTCCCAGTTGGATGCGATAACGACGGATGTTATCCTTCTATACAGCTCGGCTTCCGCCCTACGAGAAAACCTTGATATGACCATCTCACAGTGAAAGGAGGAGGCCAAATGAGCATCTACCCTCTCAGCTGGCACTCGGTGCGCTCATACTCTGAGATCTACACATTAGTAACGAGGTGATGTCCTGGATCATGATGTTCATTTTTATCTAAGTGATCATCACAACGGAACAGCCTGCAACAGCACGGTGGGGAACATGGGACGCTGTCATGAATCAGAAGGAGTTAGAAGGCCTGTAGCTTGGGAGCATCATCCTTCTCAGTCGGAAATTGAGTGACAATTTGCTCTAAATGGGTTGGTTTAAGTGGACTCGGATGCTGCGAGTGCTCTCCCAGCTCCCTCCCATCCTGCTCATCACATACCCCTTCACTTTCAGATACTCTCAGCGGCAATGGGTAGCTTTCAGCCGGACGAGAACAATTCAAGAGAAGACTCGGGCCCTCTGTTCCTTGGATTTATGGTCGGTTCGATGTAAGTTTGGCCCATCTCATTGATGTTCGACCAACTAAGTGATGACCCTGTTAAGTCTGTTTGGTGTCGCTCTCTTGCAAGCATATCAGTACTTCATGAACTATACGAGAGATTCGAAGCGAAGGAAGATAGTTGTAAGTAACTAACTTGCTGTACCTGGGAGACTTACCTCTACTTATCTATACCTCTTTTCACTTACTAGGTTGTCGCCGCTGTGTGAGCGAGTGGACCGTTGTCTAGTCCGCCGATCACTCTAATCATCAGCCATTCCCAGCGCCTTGGATACTATACACCTTGGGTTTTCTGCCGTTATGATGTATCTATCACTCTCAAGTCCTGTAGGATTGCTGGATAACAGTCATCTATGGTTAGTGACCCCCGTCGTGACTTGTGGCTAACGACGCTGACGCTCGTTTTCCTAGGACATTGAAGGTTGGTGGCGTATCATTCCACAGAAGTATGGACTTAATCAACACCTCACAATAGGGATTTGCAACCATCAAGGTCAGCGATACTTCTTCAGGGATCCGGATTTTTGTTTATCTTCTCGGCGCAGTTGTTTCTGATAATATTGGTGCAAAGGTGAGGATATTGCATTATCTAAGAATCCGACGAAGTGTACCTAACTGGATTATTAGTTACTACCTCAGCATTATCTGGCAATGTATGCTGGATACTAATCATTGTAGGCGAAGGTAGCTGACTTGATGTTTCAAAGTCGCTAGTAGCTTCCCGTTGCACAGAATCCTGTCAAAAGCCATCAAGGTGAGTCGAATGTATCTCTCCGAATCGATCTGATAAATTGAGATTTCCATGCAGACGATCTCAATCATACTATTCTTATACGCAATCGGTACTGTTCCTTCGATATAATCAAGTCAATATTCACTGATTCGGGTGCTCTTAGGGATGGGAATCGGTGCGCAAGAATGCTCTTCTGCAATATCGAGCTTGAATTAACGCTTCCCCAGTTTTCCTGACATATCTGTATGTATTCTTCGGTAATCCTCCGGTAACTTGATATCTGAAGCCAACATCAGAGAGCGGGATAAAAGATTCTTCGACTTTTCCAAGCCTTTCCAGGTTCGTCTACGTCTGGTCACGTTGGCACACTCCGGTTTCAGTGTTCTATAGACCGTTATCTTCATAGCCTTCGGATCGACCGCTGTTATTGATAGTGCAATCGCTGGGACGCTCTCATTCTTGTTGCTCAAAACGGACCCAGGACGTCACACAAAAAGCCGAGGTGTTATCAAATTCTTGGTTTTATTTTTTATCGGGACGGGCCTGTTGACCGCGTATGCATCCATGTTTCCTGAATCGGATTTTTAGAATGGTCGTTGTCTGACACGTTATACGCAGAATTATGGCTGTCACTACGATCTCTGTGGTAAGAATGGCGCTTCTACTAACCCAGAGAAGGATCTGACAACGTGCGTCTGATGTAGTATGCTGCAAGACCTTCAACTGCACTATATCTCTCGATAGAGTTCGCAGTTCCGAGATGTATGTTGCACCATTTTCTAACGCTAACTATTCTGACTCGTCAACTCGCAGTATATGTGAATTCGATCTTAGCAATGTGCGTACTCACCTTATTTGCAGTGATTTTCACCGATCGTGACCCACCGTCCCAGGTTCAACTCAAAAGCAGGTCTTCAAAAACGAATGAATGCGACGTCCGAACTCAAACTTTCCAGTCTGCTACTATTTGATGACTTGGGCGAGTCATCACCCATCGAGGAAAATAAACCTTAGCGAGACAGGTCCAGGCCACAAAGGCGAAAGGACAAACACGATATCATTATTTTGCACTGTATAATATCCTATTCAGCAATTGTCTAACATCAAATGTACACGTATGTAATTCCTGCCAAGTACGGCCTTCACATAAACTAAAATTCCATGCAAGATGCATCACTGACTGCGGACTGCCATCTAGCTCCCTTCTCTCTGATGAAGCACATTGATTATGCCAACAAAGCCTGGCTTCTGAGATCTGAGCAGGTCGAGCACCACGGGGCCGCACGCCGGTTTTCATATATCAGCGACTTCTTTTGGTTTTCTCTGGTTTTCTTCTCCACAGAGGAGTGTCCACAGCTAAGTATAAGTTGTTCAATTGCTCGCGTCGCGCGCGCCCTACAACACCACGCAACATTTACCATAGCCGCCATGCCGAAAGATGATTTACACAGACGTTGACAGCCCTGGGCAATTTGTGACAACGATGATAGTGATCCTGGGCTTTGAGTCCTTGACAGTTAAATCGACGTCAGTGAAAGCTAGGCTTGGCCGGCAGATGCGCCAATACACATAGAAAATCCGTCTTCTGCTGTTCGATACCTGTGGCTTACGGACTGAAGTTGTTTCATGTCTACTCCGCGCAGCCAGCGAAATGGCAGTGAAATATGCCACTTATACATAGCATGTTTATACAAACCGATCCGAAGGTGTAAGAGTCGACGGAAGATGCCATACATTGCCTCCAAATTGCCCAAGAGGAATTCTCGCCAGGCGCAATGATTCAAAATGCGCTCGATTTCATAACCAGGGAGAATATCTTCATGGCTAGCGAGAAATACAACGATTAGGAGTATTACAGTGGCGAGTGAATATTTTAGACTGGATATCCTACTGGGGATCTCCGTCCTCAAAAGTAGAGCAAATGATGCGGAACATTCGAGAGGAGCAGCAAAGTGCGAAATGATGTGCGCATGTATAAGGATGTCGGTGAAGTAACGGAGTTCAAGGTTTGCAAGGCATGGCTGAGCGTTGTAGCATGCATAGTGGAATAAATGTCGTGATGGGGAATACCAAGGCAAGGAAATCGAGTTCAGGTGCGCGACCCGTAACATTCAAGGCAGGTAGTTGTGTTGCTGTGCCAGGGTTCGATGTTGAGCTGAAATTGTAAGGACTAAAGTGAAAGACGTACTTATGTGCGTCCTCGTAGCAGCAATTTCGACAGATAAACTTCCCACAGCCTGGCCCGAATTCCCCATGGTCTTCCCCAGGCAAAGCATTCTGGCTGTCGGGTAGATCATCATCATCGACGTGTTTTCTTCGATGTCCACTTGTCGAAAACTGTGGCAATGTGCTTGGAGGGTCCATCAGTGGCAGATTTACGTTCGATGAGTTAAGTGATAACACCGAACGCCGAGGAGACGGCACCGGAGACGGCGATGGCGAGAAAGTCAGATGCGGTGTGGGCGGCTGGGACGTCGCAGAGTTCGTGCATGTACGCGAACATATGGCACATGTTGTCGAGAAACATCTAGGATATAAGTCAGTACAAGTCTTATAAGTGGCAATGATAATGCGCCTAAAAGTAAAATTAGAACGCACATTCCGCATTGAATGATGCTGCCAGCAGTGGTATTTTGCAGTGCTCTACGACATGTTGCACATATCGGTATCCCTCCCTTGCTTGTACTAGTGCCCGTCGGCGACGCCAAAGGCCTCGCAGGAGCCGATGTGGTTATCGGTGAAGGTGCTCCCGGGACTCGGGCCTGATTCCTGCGCAGCCTGCGACGTTTCGCTGGGGGTTTGACTGCTGTAATGATAGAAATTGGAGTGAATGAAATGAAGCGAAGTCCAGGGTTGCTTACAAGAGCCAGCAGTCTTCATGGTGGTTCAAATTCTCATAATGAATGTCAGAATCGACGGCAAGCAAAGATGAAATACAAAGGTCACTCGCCAACCACGCGAAAGAAGGCTTTTTCCTTACGTAATGTTTATAAGCAATCAACTTGTAGTCTAAGCCATCATCATCACATCACACCATATGAAACGAAGGTCATCGAATCAAGGCGGCTATGGACCCAGCATCGCGGGAATCATGGAAAACTAAATAAGATTCGGGCAACTTTTTTTTTCTTGGATGCTTTAGGCTTGAGCACTTGAGCGCTTGAGCTTGAAGTCGTTGAAAATTTTCTAGCACCAACTTGGGGACCATATTTAAATAAAGGATTTCCAGCAAGATCCCGGGGCTGTTGCGGACCTGCCCCCATCCGATTCGTGGCGATTCTAATTCTGATTGGACTCGGGATAAGTGAGCAAAATACTTCACGCTAATTTTCTTGATCTAGGTACAGTACAAATCCGGTTTACAGTCCGTCAAAGTATTCGGGAGTGCACCAATTTTTTTGATTGTTTAGTTCGAAGTAGATCCTTGGATGTATCGGAGCCCCGTCGGTTGCCAGTGAATGGAATCAGACACATACTGTACATGTTTTTCTGTTCTGTTGTATGACAGCAGGTTGATCTGGTTGACCCAAATTGTAGCAAAAAATGACAAAAGAATAGTGAGATAAAGACTGAAGTACTTCGGACGCGGACGACGTGTCTATTTACGGATATACCTGCGGGGTTCTTCGCTTTCGCATCGTAAGCATGGTAAAATAGCTTGTATATGCAAATAAAGCATATTACGGTGTGTTGATCGATTCAACTCACTGACGATCGACACGCTGCATCACCTAACAAGTCCGCGACTGGTGTGAAAAGCTAAGCGCCGAGCTTCGGATGATTGTGTCAGCGCTTACAAAATTACATATTCAAAAGGTTTGACACCGATATTAAATCAAGGCTATTCTGTCAGCCTTGCCTGTTGGGTGATGTAGTTTGTATACTTTAACTATCGACATATCCTTTGTCTTGTGAAATGTTCGAATCAGTCCTCGGCCATATCGGTCTACAGTACCACCCACTAAATATCATGAGTACTACCTAATTAATGTCGCGCAATAGAAGAGACGTGGTTGCACATCAAACCTAGCGTACTTTGCTGTGGTTGAGGGTGCTTCGCGAGGTGTATCCCGATAAATTCCCCGTACTCGACGGCGACTAAAGGGTTGAGCACTCTACCAAATGGGTTGGTACATCACAATTCCGGTATATGGCAGTCGAAGCGCTGTGCTCACTGCCCCGCACTATCCCGACGGCCTCCGGTTCCGGAGGCAATAACCGTCGGTTGCATAAGCGCCGTCAATTAACACAGGCGCCCAAGCCCTTATTCGGGGGGCGCGCCTTCAGGCACCCGACGGCGGGGGACCGTCCTCGTCGTTTTTCTTGTACAATGCACAGTGCCTCAGAGTCTATTTATTGCTATGAAATAGCTCTCTAAGAAGCCCTAATGGATAAAGGGATGGTTATCGATGCGAGGACTACGCTCCTAGAATTTAATTTCACTGTTGCATAGTAAACAAAAAAATGAACCGCCGTCTTCGCAGAAGAACCGCAGAACTTTAGCTGATGGTTAGTGTACTAAAACATATCAACGACCTCGTCGGAGGCCCGTAGCATTCTGATCTCGGCGAACGTTGTCCAGGTGTACGGTTCTAAGTAGGAATAGCGCGGGCTGGCTGAGAGACACGTTTTGTGAGGGTGTTCTTCATTCCACGGAGGTAGAGCTATACGGATGGGCTCGTTATTCAGATTGCAAGACAAAGTATGCAATTGTCGAATCATTGTACCACTGTAAGTGGTAGCATCTGGCATGCTATTTAGCACTGACATCTTTGTGCACTCTGTTTTTCTACATCCCAACTTACACGAGTGCAACCCGTAAATCATCTTAAACATGTCTACGTCTACAAACAGTCGTAGGTCTTCTGTTATTTGCGGTTGGAGAATTTATCTGATTGCTCGATATTCGCCGAGAAGAGCCTATAACAGCAATCAACCGCCTCAATAATTTCTGCCAATCTCTTGGTATCACATTACCTCAATACGAAGAGGATGATCCACAAGGACCTCCACATAATCGGGTCTATACCGTCCGGGTCATCAGTAAATATCCAATTCTTAACATCATCCGGCAGGTACCTGATAGGCTTCTAGTAAACAATATGACTTTTGGACAAGGTCGCGAGAAGTCGAAGAAGGCTGCAAAAGAACAAGCAGCCAAGCAAGCCCTTGACGAAATGAACAAAGCTTATCCTGGGTACAGATTCCATATACTTTGATGATATCAAATAGATACCAAAGGAGGGGAAGAAAGGACTTGGCGGAAGGTATATAGCCATTACCAAAACCCTCCTCAAACATTGACCTCCGTCTTCGAGATAGAATATTGAAGAAATCCCATTTTCGTGAATCAAATAATTTACCCTGATGTTGACCGTCCGGGAATGATTCAGAGGAACTGTACATACCTTGCTTTTTTCAACCCTATCCCGGAGATTGTACAAGGGTTTCCGGTGTACCGTGGCAGTAGAGTACAACTCTGGAATGAAATTTTGCCCTGTGGGCATTTAAATGTCGTACTTTGCTTCAAGGGTTGTTCAAGGGCATGAAATTACTGATATACTTCAAACCATCATGCACTGGGTGTGTGCTGTTGAGGTCAAGCGATGCTGAATCAATCATTAGGCGGTTATTTGTAGGACGTCTCTATTCTTAGCATTACTACTACTACTACTACTAGCGCCGAGTGCCGCGGCATCTCCGGGGACCAGCGGCCCGGCACCACTCGACTAAATTCGCGGGTGATTTTGGTCTGTCACGGTTGGGACATGTATCAAATTAGCGAGGCCTCGAATGCAAGTATACGATGTTAATAAAAAAATTCCGAATTTGTTCAAGACCAACACGAAAGAATTCCAAACAAATGAAATGCTAAAAGTATTACTTAATACTAGCCGGGATATTATTAAAGGCAGTCCTCAGTCGCCCTCGAACCACTGGAGACCGGTCCCTGGGCTTTCCAGTAATCGATACCCTCTGCACGGTGCGTCGGTGGCGTAGCGCTACATAAAGAACACTGGCAGGAATCGAACCCACGGCGCACGCGCTTTACTTATCTCACGCGGGTGATGCCATCGGTGCACGTGAATAGAATTGGACATTTGCTTGGCGACTCAGAGTCACTGTGACTTTTCTTCAACCAACGACCATGGCGTCCGACGATGAAAACGAAAACCTAGGGTTGGACGGGATATTTACAGTCAGTCTCTCTCTGCTCACACTCTGCGCTGAATAACTCAAATGAGAAGGAACCACCTAGGCCACCTACGCCGGAACCTACCGTCTCAACCTATACTCGCGATGAAAACCTGGTCTGTTCTCCTGATGACTGGCGAAAGATTGACATAAGGCTTGTCGGTTCCCATCCTCTATGGGCTCATTACTTGTACGAATACATCTATATCTCTTCGTGACTGAGTACTGACTTCAAAAGGTGGAACGCTGCGTTAGCGCTTGCATCGTTTCTCGATTCGAACGCCGAGCTCTACAAAGATCGGCAAATATTGGAGCTAGGTGCTGGAGGGGCCCTTCCAAGTATTGTTTCTGCGAAGCTTGGAGCCAAAAAGGTGTGTATCTTCACGGCATTCAGGCATCATCGCCGGGATGCTAATGTATATAACTGACAGGTGGTTGTAACTGATTACCCAGACGCGGCTCTTGTGGAGAACATGAGCTACAATGCGTCACAAAATTTGACGCCCGAGGAACTCAGTCGCGTCGACGTACAAGGATATATCTGGGGACATCCAGTTCTATCACTCGTCGGCGATCCCGCACAGCTCTTCGACTTGATAATTCTTTCAGATCTTATCTTCAACCATTCCCAGGTGAGATATCACAGATCCTATAACATTAGCGATACGTATTCACATTCATCTAGCACGACGCCATGTTGAAAACATGTGAGCTGGCTCTGAAAACAGGGCAAGGTGAAGATGGTGTCACCCAGCCGTGTCTCCTCGTATTTTATTCACATCATCGGCCCCATCTGGCGTATCGCGATATGGACTTCTTCGCGAAAGCTGGACTGCGCGGTTGGACTTGCGAAGAAATTTATACGCGGACTTTTCCGGTATGTTGTTCATCGATCGAGCCAAACAAGGGGCCGGCTTAACAACATTGTCCAGCCTATGTTTCCTGAAGACTCCGGGGAAGAGTCGGTCAGATCCACTGTCCATGGATGGAGATTGACGAAGCGAAATTGAAACAAGTACCGCCGTACATCTGTTCTTACTCAAAATTTCAATTTGTTATTCAAGCTATCTATCCCTCCCTGCTCTCATACAAATGCCCTCATCAACTCACTCTATCTCCGTATCCGGAATCGCGCATGACGGCGTTCGAAAGTTCGCGGGCCCATGTAGTATGTATCCATTTCTTATCTTTCAAGCCTTGCTCAAACCCCCTACTCACTTCGAAACAAGCTATGCCTCAAGTTTGGACGCCCGAGATCAAACCCAAGGCCTAAGTTAGGATCTCGGCCCGTTGATTGGTGTGGCATTCATCGGCCAGGTATGACGCTCACCGTCAGGGCTCAGGCCCGCAAAAATGTCCGTGGCTGATCTTCCGGTACTCTCAGCTATATAAGGTAATGCAGCATTAGTTCGTGGCGGGCAGAGCGTACTTGTGATTACGTGTATAGGTACTAACTAAAAGTCCAAGTCGTGACGTATAGAGCGAACGGAGTCGTGCAAGGAAACGGAGTCTACGATGCCAACTTGACCAGAAGACGGCCTTAGAGCAGCAAGGCCAATAGCCCTGAGAACCCAAGCCCGAATGCAATCGGAATCGAGGCGCGAGGAGAGATCGCATCGCTGGTGTCGCTGGACGTGGGGCTGGACACGGGCGCGGTCGCGCTGCCCGCCCCGCTAGAAGTAGTCGTAGCATTGGCCGTCTCCTCCGCAAGCGACAGGAAGTTCTCGAAGTTGTTTGGGCCAGATTCAACGGCGTTGATCGAAAAAACCATGCCCGCCGCGCAGTGGCCCGTCTGGCCGCAGTATCCCCAGATCGGCGCAGTCTGAAGAAAACGCGCTAGTTTAGCCTCGCATGAAGTGACAGCACAGCGTATGCACGTACATCGTTGATCGTGATCTGGAACGTGGGGAAGGTCGTGGCGTCGGCGGCGACGGGTACACTGCAAGGCGGCACGTTTGAATGGGGGTGCGTGATGAGAAGGCGCGGACAACTTACAATCCAGACTTGAAACCCGTGGTCCCCGTGCTCGCCTGAAGGGGCTCGCAGGGGTTGAGGAAATTAGATTGGGTTACGGTGTGGTTCTTTGGGTGGAATTCGAAGGTCACGGTGTCGCCGATGGACGCGGTGATATTTGGTGGGCTATATGCAAGAGCGCCGTTAGCACCGACGGTGATCCTGTGGTCCACGGGGACAGCGGCGGGTGTGGGTGCTAATGAATAGGTGGAATTAGCGATGGTACGAACCTAATACTAATAACAAAACGTACGAGGTGTGCCAGCGTAGCTTGAGTATGTCGTCGTGTAAGTCGAGCCATCAAATGTAACAGTGGCGGTTGCGGACGTCCACTGTGGGGCTGGAGGGGTGGTGAATGTAGCAGCTCCGGTAGAAGTTGTTGACGGTGCCGTGGTAGAAACGGTCGCCGATGATGATGTGCCGTTTTGAGCAATCGCAAGTGCCTTAAATGCGCTGAAAGAGTTGGGCGCTGGGTCCGCCGGAGGATTTATAGCAAATACCATCCCCTGTCCACAGTGTCCAACTTGGCCACAGAAAAACCAGAGAGGAGAAGTTCCTGCTGGGACAGTAAATTGCTTGGTAGGTAGGGGGGACGTTCCGGCAGCGACAGGAACACTTGGAAGCGATGAGTATGCAACTGAAATACCGAGGAAATATTCTCACAATCCAGTAGACGCTCCATTCTGCAGACTAACGCAGGGCGTATTGAAAGAAGATTGTGTTACTGTATGATTTTTTGGATTGCTAACGATACGCGAGAAATTGATATGATAAGTGTTAAATATCACTGCAGTCAATTTCATTAGAGACTTACAATATAAAGTTAATGACGTCTCCTGCATTGGCGGAAACAAACTCGGGATCATACGCCAAGGTACCATTGGCGCCGACTTGAACATCGATAGTAGCACCTAGGACTACTGGGAAGGCGACCACCAGGAGGCTGAGGGTGGAAGAGATCATTATTACAAAAATAGGACTATCGGAACCTAAAGACGAAGGTGAGGGGGGAGATAAATAAAAGAACAATTCGACGCCTACTTTATACTCTGCATTGAGTCTGCATTCCTTGTTTGTATTGACGCCATGAAGAGACCCCCGAGCGCTAAATTGCCTCAGCTAAAAATAGCCTTTGGCGATGACCCATCAATGTATCATAAATGTATTGACGCCGCTTGGTACAGTATTCCGGCAGTGCTTCAAGCTTCAAGCTTCAAGTTTCGACGTTTCATCAACTTTCATGGGATCTTTCAAATAGCGCGACAAAGAAAGGGAGCACAGCTTGCACAGGGCACGGTGGGGCCATTGTGTGGTGGAATGTAAATTCACCCTAACTACGACCATGCACCGCCTCACCTTAGGGTATAAAACAAGGTGATGTCTGGTGATGTTATTGTTTGTGGGGATATAGATGGTATATGCGGAATGATGACAAATTAGATGACGTTTTCACCTTGAACAATGGACACCGCCCAAGAACCGCCTTCCAGTGCATCGAATAGCCAATATGACTGAATTAAGTAGTGACGAGTAGAGCTTTCGACAAGCAGAAGGATGCTTGAGATATGAACTCTATGCACCGTTTTCACTGCCATTAACCATGCGTCGTCGATGAGGTCACTCAAAGGCCACTCTTTGAACGATCTGAAGCTTATTTGAAGCTTGTGTATCGACTCATTGGTTGAGTACAATTCAAACATTATGTACCGGCGCATAGTTGTGGCCCACTCTCCGCAGTCGCCATTTGGTGCTTCCGACCATTGTATGCTGAAACCTGTAATTCATACCAACACACGAGGTCGTTCAGAGTGATGGTCCGAGCGCGACAACAATAAGAGCGCTTCGGTGCACCGTTTGCGGTCCTCCATCCGTGTAAAACGTGATTAGAACGTGATTAGGACCTCAAAAATCTACTGTGGCTATCCAAATCAATGACCTCTCCATCCTGTTTGTTTATGCCCACAACTGCCAAAGCCCATATAGATAGATATCCTCTCTTTATACAGTGCTTATTCATACTGGCTATTTTTAGCTGGTTTCGTCGGACTCAGGCGTCCTGATGAACGATAGCAAGTACTGCCACTGGCAGTGAGGGTGTCGTCTTTTGGCTCTTAAATTCGGATTGTCTCCCACTTTCCTGGGTTTCCTCAGCTACCTTTGTCATCCGGCTCTAAAAGGGTGATACTGGCATCTCATGCTTGCTCCTATGACTTGCGCTACAGCATACTCATCCACCGAACGAAAACACTTAGTGAGACGAGAATTTACAATGCCTTCTTCAGTCCTTTATTCAAGTAGTACCAGTCGCCTTTGCGTTTAAGCTTAGACATTTAAACATCCATGCGAATCCGCCGCGATGCGCATTTGTATGACAAGAGGTACATTTGTGTTACTCAGCGTACCACTTTCTCCCACAAGATTTAATATCGCTTCAGGGATCTGGATTCCGTCTTCGCTTGCAATTGCACTCCGGAGACTGACATTCCAACACACCATGTGGTTATTAATATTCTACTTTCATAACGCTCAGGCCGTACCGGTACGTGGTTCTTGGTCTTTATTCTTGGGTTCTACCGCACGCACCATGGGTGCCGCCGGGCTTGACCGCCGGATTTAAAGATAAATATTTTGGGGTCGCAGCGTCCCTTACTGGGCGGGTGTTCTAGCAGAAGAATCAGCGGCCGCGATGGAGTCGGACTCGGGAGTCGGATACCAATGGAATTTTTACTGATAAACCAGTAATGCACTTTTGAGATAGTTCCCTGGGCAGAAAGACTCAGGGCTAATATTGAGAATACTCCGTATTCATTGTCAGAGACTCAAAGCAACTCGCGACAATGACTTATTACTCTGCAAATTTGAAGGCAAGCCGCAGGAAGTCCGGTCATGATCACATGATACTCGTTGTGCCGCATTTATTTGGCATTTATGGATGTCTTTTAAGAATTACTTATGTTAGTCGTATCTTGATTAATTACTTCTAAGTTCTGCTCAAGCGAAACACGTAACATCGCGTGAAATTCGCGCAAACTAAAATCCAGTCTCTCGTCATCTTATTTTTATCTTATCGTAAATGTTGCGCTCAAAGGTGGCCACACGAGTGGTACATTGAGGGTACAGCTGCAGAATCGAAGTGTCTGCATCGCGTACTGAAATACCTGTGAGAAATTCATATTCCAGTCCTGCTGGTATGTAGACTTTCAGATTCAACCCATCCCCATCAACCGCTCTGGCATGGCAACTCCAAGAGCAGTTTTGAATATTGATAGCTTTAAAGCGAGATGCTAGAATTAGGCTTGAAGGTGATGGATTCACATATAATCAGATTACTGCCAGTGTGTGAGGTCTGAGTATTTACAGCTCGCCAAATGGCCTTATGAATCCTCTGACCTCAGATTCAAAAGGAAAAGAAAACTCATCTGCGTATGCGTCAGTGAAGTTTGATGGGAACATAGATACACGTATAGAATCTATTTGGCCAGAAATAGCCAACAACGACGAGTATCGGCCCATGGACAGATTGATGGAGCCCAGGGGCTCACTGGCCTGGTCATGGGTTTACACTATCTATGGCAATAAATTACGGTGAGGTCCGGTAAAAAAAAGTACAAGATCGCGCCGGTGTATAAACGAAGGTGTACAGGTCTTCCTCTAAAGTTCTACTGTAGATGGCAAGAGCGCAACGCATGCCCGAATCTGCCTTAGAGTGGCTATCCGATCGTAATTCAGACCCCCGCAGTCTTCCTTGGGGCACTTGGCTTCCCAACACGCCCGTGCTGCGGGCCAGTCTGCGGCTTCTCCAATCACAACGCCCAGGGTGTCGCCGAGCGGTCGGCGCTCCATTTCCAGAAACATCGCATGCTTGAACTCCTTCCATGGGTAATTGTCCAGCACAGTTACCCCACACCTGTTGCAGTGGTACGGGACGCTGGCGTACATATATTGATATCAGTCGTTCCAAAAATAGAGCCGGAGACATGAGCGTACCTATTTCCTGCCGCGAATCTCTCAGGACTGTCCAGAAGCTGGCGGAAGAGGTTGCGGCGCCTGCGGTGAAACTCGACCAGGCGTAAAAAGTCCTTGGATGTCATACGATCTATAATAGGGGTGTGTACCGGATCGTACAAGTCAAGGACCAGAGTTTGCGTTGACGCAGCCTTGGCCTCAGCATCCCATCCGAAGTGTCTCGCGATGGCAAAACACCGTAGCGCGTGCGTCTCCAGGAACACCTTCGAATTTAAAGAATGGCGCATAGTGGATATAGGGCCTGGCGTGTCCCATTTCTCCGCTAGTCCCAATACTTTTTCAAATTCGTCCAATGAGCTCCACCGTGGTATGGGGAGTCCAGACATAAGCTTTAGTAGACTTTCTAATGGGAAGTCGTTTTCGTAGACATCAAGAATCTCGGAGGGGGGCTGCGGACGGTTGGAAAATCGCTCGTCTGGATGCTGAGATGAAGCCTTGGGCTGCGGGAGGCTGAACATGGTCGCGAAGAAGCCTGATGTCGTCCGCAATGTGAACGAGTAGATGCGATATAACGTTCCTTGGTTGGAGCGCAGAATAACATCGGCATCCGAGAAAGAGAAGATGGGGTGGTATTTTGGCGTAGACTCGTCTGCCCGTATACGAAGGACATTTGGGAACGATGGCAGAGTGCGCACGGCAGAAAGAGTAGGTGCAGACATGGAAACGATGTAGATAGGCCTTGGCGTCTTTTTTGTGGTGCTATGGTATAGGGTCGAAGTGCTTCATCAATATCGTCTTAAATCCTCCTTACTTGTGTACACGTGGGAGCAGGATTAGCGAAACGCAGCCCGTATTGGATGACCTTGAGGAGAGTCAAGGGAGATAGTTCTCGGCCGTCGATCTGACCGCGGCAGGGGAAAAGTACGCGTGTAGTGAGAAAGTTCTGCACGTATGCAAGTCGAATTCATGGTGTATTCTTGCGTTCATTGATCATGAGAAAGTATCGTCGGAGTGGACGCTGATGAGCAAAATGGATCGTTCAGGGGCAACGTGTCCAGTGGAAAGTCATGACGCCAGGGTCGTGTAGCGCCCGTGGGAAATATCTCCATTTAAGGGGCTCGCAATGCGCTTCGATTTGCCTGCACCAAGGCCGCTTAGAAAGACAAGACGATCAGCCTTTCTGTGCACCCAGCTAAGCGTAAGTGTACTTTCATGATCCCCCATTGAGTCAACATACATTCCGATGGAATCCAAGCTTAGGTGACCTAGATTTTTTTTAACGTTGAGCACAATATACATCAATCAGACATGAGTGGGAGTACTTAATGGAGGGGCCTGCTGATGAAGTAAATTTTTACTGAAGCGAAAGTCAATTTGGAGACCAGCGGAGAGGATCGGTGTCATTCGTAGGCGATGTCCATTGGGGACAGTCGGAATCTGGTAGTCGACGAGTACAATCAGTTAATCGCCGTCAACGCCCACCGTCGCAGGGGGGGGCAAGTTACAGGTACTTGTCAGTTCATTGACACGCGAGCAGAGCAAGCCAAGATACACTTACAAGTTTTCAAGCATTTCGGAAACTTTGGGCTCATCGAGATCGATTAAATATCATTGAGCACAACGATCTATGTGCCCTAAAAAGTGAGCGCGTAGTGGTAGCTCAGTAAACTGCTAACAGAAAGTTCCGAAGTGAGACTTATTTACGAAGACGTTGATAGAAACAGAACGCGCCTTGAATGTCGGATCTCGGGGTTAGGCCAAGTTTCCGTACTCCACGAGCTCAGAGTCGAGGGTGGATTATTTCTGTTCCTGCCACTTCGTATTTATAAGATTTTTCAGGCTAATATCAGTGGCTGTGGAAAGACACCCGTGTAGAAATGTCAGCTTGTGGTGATGCTAAGTACAACTGCATGTCGCTCTGCGAGAGCCTCCATCAGCCGTTTTTGACAACGTCGGAAGGGACGAACAGTCAGATAAACCTATGCTAGATTTCTTGAAGAAATAGGTATACAAATGGGTATATAGAAATACTCTAACAAGATCAGAATAGATAGGCACTAAGTAAATTCCGATGGTTCTGTGTTCTTGTATTAACTCGTTATACTGTCCGCCAATTCTCAGTTAGCTCATAACAAATGGTCATAACCAGGATGCGTATCGAATTATCATCATGCATCACCTAATTCCAACCAGTGGTCCCGGAAAGACATATATTGGGTCCCACTGCAGGCGATCTAACACCTATTACCCCGAGATCACCAATCGGACTGAGGCTCAAGGAGCAATTTATAGCACTACCAACCATATACGAGCCACAGGGAGAAATACAGACTATTTCAAGCTAGCCAATAGGATCTTAAACGCGCGTATCTACTCGTAACACTCGAAGGTTCAGATCAAGTTCAAGGTTATGAGAAGTGATGAAGAAAGTATCAAAAGAAAGTAGGCGTTGATGGGGAGGTCGGCGGCCTTAAGATATAGGAGTCTCACCATTCAAGGGTATTACAATCCTGTGAATAGAAAGTATTATCCAAAGTCTGGTATTGACATAAACTTCGATCAAATTTGTCACTTGTTAACGATAAATATAACAATGTGAGTAAGAAACACGTTCGCAGCACCGAATCGTAAGAGGAAATATACAGTTGGACTACCGTTGGGGTCTGCGATAAATTTTGTTTACAGATTATATAAATCGGAAAACGGATCCCAAGCAGAATCCATATGCCTCTCGTACTCCAAAAAGTTTGAGATCGAAGTTGCCACCTCTTCTCCGTATACTTCTCCCATGAAAGCAAATATCACATCAATGCCTGCGCTAACACCGGAGGATGTCCAAATATTCCCATCTATGACCCAGCGAGCATGTGCCACCCATCGCACCTGCGGTCGAAGCTGCGTAGTCCGCGCCCAAGCCCGCTTATTCGTGGTCGCACGGCGCCCATCTAAGACACCTGCTTGCGCTGCCAATCCTGATCCAGTACACACGGTGATAAGATACTGAAGGGTCGGATATATCTTCTCGATGTACGCTATCGCCGCCCCGACATTCATCGGGTCACGGTTTCCAAGCCCACCTGGGACAACGAGAACGTCGACAGCGGGCGCCGTATCAAATGTGTGTGTTGGCACAATCGATTGCGAGAAGTTTGACGATGGATTCTCAAGGTGTGCAGGTGGTTTTGTTGACACTGGGTCGAGCGTCTCCGCGATCACGGCAAGTTGAAGAGGATAGTGAAGCGATAATGAGTTCAGAGCGTCCAGGGGCCCGAAAACGTCCAGAGACTGGAATCCGGGGTAGATAATGACGCCATAGATCGTTGGCAATTCGCCTAGTGGGCGGATGGGAGGAGGGAATTCAACTGTCGACATTTCTCAGGATTAGAAAGATGCGAAGTGTAAGTATCTGGGAAAGAAGTGCAAAAAACCCAATTTGTACGCGTCAAGAAAAACTCCACGCCAGAACTAATTTCGTGCACGGTCATTCGTTGAATCTGGGACAGGAATTGGACAGGAATGTCAGGAAAATTGAAACGGCGGAACGAAATTTTCGTGTCATCATTCATGTCAATGTCACTATGACGAGTCCTCTGCCTTGTAGAACATTGAACGTTTGGACGTAGGCCGTCGCGCACATCTATCGCCCACACCGAAACGTTCGGTCCGACAGTTTCCCAAAATATGCTCAGCAATTGGTCTGAACGGGTCTCCGGTGCGAACCGCGGAGTCTCTTGATCAACTCTTGATGGGTCTTCTCTGCTTCTGCTCTATTTCTCAGAATCCAGATTGCTCAGCAACAGTACATATTTGCTGCAATTATGTTCGTAAATACACGATTCCGACAAATAATCAGATATTGGGCATTTAATGAATATCTGTTGTTGAGGCGAGCGGAAGGATGCAAAAGTCCCGGTCAACCTTGCCCGAAACTCCCCGTCACCTCATGACATGGATGCAATACCAACGCATCAATTGATGGATACACAGCCACCTCAATTCATCAGTATTATGCCCGGGTGTACAAAGGTCGGTGATGATCAGTAATCATCACTACCTTTCAATGGAAGCCAACGCTACTTACCAGTGGTTGTCAGTGACCATCCCTGGAGGCCATCACGTACTACAGTGAATAACCATGGTATACAATGGCCGCCATTGGTCGACGTTGTATGGCTAGATATGTATAGTGTATATCACTGACTGTCGGTGTGAATCAACGCTTGCCAATTATATATAGTGCAATACACTGTAATCTACTGTATACCACTGTGTAATACCTGAAGAATTTCTGATGAACAATCTACATTAGTGTTTATTGGTGGAAGTTCAGTTGATACCATTGTATGTCAGCGGTCAATTAGAGTGAATACCAGAGGATACTGGTGCAATTTAGTGAACCTTACGGTTATTACCTATGGTATACATGGTCAATTACTGTTGACCAGTGAATACCGAGTAAAGTTATTGTATATTGATGCCCCGAGGAGGAAATGTAGAGGTATATCAGTGTTCGTCAGTGCTATTCCGACAGTCAGAGGCGGAATTCCCACGACCCTCCTCTAAGTACAAATGCTCATACCCGTCCGCCCGAGCTTGTTGATATTATTCCGGTGCTCCGAAATCGATTATTATATGTAGAATGACATATATTTAGTATCTATGAATGTTTTGTTGCGATTTGGTGGCAGTGGTGAGTATTGCTCCGTGCCCACCTTTCAGTGGCATTTAAGATATTTTAATTGTGTAGGAACCGTCCTGGAGGCCTTCATAATCCCTCATCGTGATTTTAAACACGCGGAATTTTCCCTTCTTCCATATTCTGCTTGTACCTCACAAGTTATCATAGCTCGACGCTCAGTGCTCAGTGTTCGAGGTTCAACATACGATAAACAGTGGGATTTTTTTGACACACTTGAGCTACAAAGGAAGGAATCATTCTGAAGATTGGCCTTGCAACTGCGTTACATCAGGTTGGCAATGATCAAAATTACGAGGTTCCACCGTCAATGATAAACTTTAAATGGATGCGATGGCGCTTGTGTAAGCTCATGCTGGCTCAAGTCTTGGAAAGTGACAGTCAACAAGCCTTTAAGCACATTAACTCGCACACGAGCATTCTGTTGGAGAATTGGACAAGGCTTACCCATTAGTGATATTTGGTCAGATGTCAGCTGCGGTGCGTACATGACGAACACCGGAACGGTATACGTGAGAGCTTGTACACTTTGTGGATTTACTGCGCTAAAGTTAGATTCACATGAAGGCAGCGGAATGCATCAGTGTAGACAATTTTGAAGTTAGGTTAACGATGTAAGATGATGGCCATAGAACGCCGGGTCCGTCTGGGGAATTCGGAGACCGTGTCAGTCGATGGTAATTACGTTCAATGAATGTGAGTCTTGGGTATCCCGCAGCGCTGAAATCTACGTATCTCTTACTCTACCTCAAGCGTTACTGCCTCATGCAAGCCTCATGCTGTATTTTTTTAAAGGACAGTAGGCCAAAACTGGTAGTAACATTATTCTGCTTTCAATACGTGTCCCGTTAAGCTAACTGATGTCATTTTACTCAAATTGCTTTTCGTGGAGGACTATCGCAAGCATCGGGTGAAATAATTCGGGAGACCTTTCCGTATTTGTTCTTGTAGAAAACAATATCCCCATCGTCTTCAACGAAGCAGCACTGCGTAAATGTGCGATAAAGAGCCCGAAAGGTATTCTAAAACGGAGTCGTGAACAAAATTAGATACTAAATGAGGGCGATAACCTACAGTTGAGTCGTAGTTGTAATCGTCCTTAAGAACCTTCTTGATGGCTTCAGTAACTTTAGGTTGATTATCTTGTGATGGCCGGTGGGCGTTAGCTCAAAGTTTAGGGGCGTTCGACGCATGACTTACAGAAGGGAATGGACGAGAATAAGTGGTGTGCGACCTGGGAAGAGTCGGAATTAGTATACCAGCAATTACGCAGAAAGTTCAAGCTTACATGGTCGTGCGAGACGTTATGGAGGAAGAACCGACCTACCCATCCCAGCAAAGGCCTGTCCACGGTGGAAACTGCCCCGCGCAAAAACGACCACTGCTTATTACGAAAGTGAGGTATAGTTGGGTCGCTGTGGTGTAGGTAGGTCAGCATAACGATCCAATGATTTGCAAGCTATCGAACGATGCCGCCGTCGATACGTGAGTGGAGGACATAGGTTCTCACATACAGTACGGACTCACAATGTATGGCACAAAATAAAGCTTGAGAAAGTTATGGAATCCGACGTCACGAGTCCATATGCAGAGAATGGTGACCATAGTCGTAAGTCCAATGTTGGAGGCTATAATCCCAAGTCTTTCGCGAGGCTTAAACAAGGCCGATGAAGGCTGGAAATGCTGCGTGGCGCGATTGAAGATCGAATTTTCAAAGACCAGAGTAAATTTGCTTACGTTCGTTCCGGGCGGGTACATTGGGGATCCCATGGCATTTGTCAGAAGGTAGTATTGCCATCCCAGTACCTGCATCAAGAGCATGCGGACAAGAGTATAGATCGGGGTCTCTTCAAAAACTTCGCGGTAATCAGCGATATGCGCGACGGAATCGGGAGGCAAGTTGTAGTCTTTTCGAGTACGGGGGACAAAGTTTTCATCGCGTTCGAGAGACATGGTTGCCTTGTGGTGGGCATTGTGCGAGGAGCGCCAGGCGTAGTACGGCACCAGAATGAACTAAAATTATCCACGAAGATAATATTAGATGTATATACCAAGCGCTCGAGCTAGCCGGCACTTACCGTATGGAGCAGAAATCCAACAACATGATTTACAAAAGCGTGATTGGAAAGGGTTCCATGGCCAGCTTCGTGAGCCAGACACCACCAGCCAGCGAGAATGATACCCTGCCAAAACCAATATAACGCCCAAAGTCCCCATCTCACTAACGGTGCGACCGTCGAAGAAATGCCGCAGTCAGCAATCAGATACTCTGCAAAAGCATCGATCATCCCGCCTAGCTTGTAGATAGTGATCGCGCAAATGACATCCCTGAGAACGTATCCTAGCGCCTTGAGCGTATTTTTTTCGTGGAGTTCCCTTGGGATAACTGAGTGAATTTCATGTAACGTGATCTGCGGCCACACTCAGCTCGAGGAAGAAGGTCTCCGACCAAGGTCTACAAAACTTACTTGAGGAGGCTTAAAGGGCGTTTTCTTGCGCTTGTTGTACTCTGGCCCATCATGAAATAGTGACAACATGACTGTGAATTGGGAGCTCGCACTTTTTACAAAGTGGAGAATATAGCCCGTTGAAAGGTGGGGAATATACTGATATACTTTGGTATTTGAGGGCCGTCGGAATCGTCAGATGCAAGATTTGACGACGGATATAGATTAGATTGATTCACAGAAATTCGTTCTGCTAAATTCGAGGCATTCGCCTACTCGTGGATTGAAGGATACGGGTGGGCCTTCGCGTTGTGGAGCTCCGAAACCCCGGGTGTGTAATTCCGCTATGCCAATCACTGAAAATCGCCGGTGAGCAGCCCCGCCAGCAGTTCCCCTGAGAATCACTTGCAGCTTGCATCTCTAACTTGGCTCTGAGTACCCAGAGTAGCGGTTGAATCCAACTTCTCATATTCTGACGATGGGCAATGACCTCTTCAATGCCTGGCCTTTCAGGCTTCCCGGTCACCGGATATTCAAGCTCCCGTTTCGTCGATTCTGAGGCTTCTGCCTACGAGCATTGCGCCGCGCCTGGTGGAACTCATGGATGTGACCGGATTTGGAAAGTGTGCTACTTGATAGTGTATTCTGTAACAACCGGAAGAAGGGCGATTGCAAATCCGGAAAGTATAATGTACATGATTTTGTCGTTTTTCGAATAGAAACAAGTATACGTAGAATTCCTATCTCCGCAGACCATCCAGAAATTTACAGCACTTGGAGCGTCGGCTAAGCTTCGGGTTTGACAGTTCTATGAAAATATTTCATACAGAAATTCTCGCAAATGCGCGGAGTTTGTACTTTACTCGGCACAGCCACGGTAGCAAAGTGGCAGCAGTTGCCAAGAGCCCCGCAACCACAACGCCGATGCAAAGGGATATTCACTGGACGGGGTGCGCTGTTTAGATCGGGAAGATAGAAGAGACGCTTTCCTTTCCTCAGTCATGTGTCAAGCTGCGGGTCAACCCCATAACCGTCCACATCCACTCCCGTCCAACTCCCGTCCGATTGCTCCATTCAACAGCCATTCAAATGTAAATCTACCAAAATCGCGTGAGAGTTCTCAGTACTTAAACACCTTGAATGTCAAGTAAACGCATTCCTCCCCTCCCCGTAGCTTCCTCCAATACTAGACGATAGGTCCTTGCATCTTTCCCTGTCTGATTAAAATTTTATCATGGGTTCCAGCCCTCGAGGCACAGAGTACAACGAAAATGAGCTCCCTGCTTATACTCCGATGCAGTGGTACGTACATGTGGTATTTCAAAGATGTCAATTTTTCCCTGAGTACCCTTGCGACACGATTTTCACAGGCCTCTGAAAGAAATTCGAGCAGCTATTCCTCCAGAATTATTTGTTCGTAATACAAGACATGGCTTGCTATATCTCTCCCGTGATATTCTTATGGCAGCAACTGCATGGACTCTGGCAACGTTGATCGATCCTTATTTTCAATCCGAGGCCACAAGAAAGATTCTTACCCCAACTGGCGCTGAGGTTTCCAGATGGGCTGCATGGGGCGCTTAGTGAGTAATAGGTCTTTCGATTTTCATTCTGCAGGATATTAAACGACGTTCTGGCATGGAAGTTGGTGGTTCCAGGGTCTTATTTTTACCGGGATCTGGGTCATCGGCCACGAGGTTTGAAAATACTTGAGGTTCTGACTCTGAACGAGGCTCAACTGCGTTGCGTAGTGCGGGCACGGAGCATTCTCTGAAAACAAAACTATTAACGACGTTATCGGCTTCGTGAGAATTCCTGCTTTTTGCGAAATTACCGGACTCTGACTTGCACGCCGCAAGATTTGCCATTCGTTCCTATGGACCCCTTACTTCTCTTGGAGGATCTCTCATCACCGCCACCACTCAAACCATGCTTCAATGGAGCGTGATGAGGTATACGTGCCTAAGACCCGTGAAGATCTCAATATCCCTGAGATACCAAATGAAGACATCGACTGGGACGAAATATTCGGCGACACGCCTATCTATACCCTGTACACTCTGATCCGGCAGCAAATTCTCGCTTTCCCTGCATACCTTCGTAAGATTTTTGAGCGGGTCACTAGCTCCCTCGAAACATCGCTGATGCCCATTCACTTTCAGTATTTAACGTTTCCGGCCAAAAGACTTACCCTAAATGGACTAATCACTTCGACCCGAACTCCATTCTCTTCACCAAGGCTCAAAGAAATGCCGTGATCATATCCAACTTCGGAATGGCTGCCATGGTCTGGGCTGTCAGTTATGCATGTTCAGTGTATAGTGTCGCGGAAGTATTCAAATACTACTTCATCCCCTGGCTCGAGGTGTCCCACTGGTGTACGTCGATAGCTTGCATCGTACCGGGTGTTCCGAGAAATCTAAACTGACATCACCGATCTCTAGTTATAATGATCACCTATCTCCACCACACGGATCCTACTCTGCCTCACTACCGCGGAGGGGAGTGGAACTTCCAGCGTGGCGCCGCTGCCACCGTTGATAGACCCTTCCTTGGATGGCAAGGCCGTTTCTTCCTCCACGATGTTGCCCACTATCATGTTATCCACCACGTGAGTACACATTCCTTGTATTCGATCCACGCTGCTCACGGTAAAGTTTTGCTCCGGGACAGTTCTTCCCAAAGATTCCCTTCTGTAAGGAGATTCTCACCGACAAATCCATCTACGGTCTCGAAAATCTAATCTAATCTTCTCACAGATAATGGCGCGGAGGCTACTTATCACCTGAAATCATTTATTGGGGATCACTATGCTTTCTCTGACAAGCCAGTATTCATCGCCCTCTGGGAAAGCTACAACAGATGTCAATTCGTCGATAATCATGGTGCGGCTTCACTCAGTCAGGCTGGGGCCCAGGTACAAAAGGCCCGCTAATCCCAATGCTATTCCTATTACAGGTGACATATTGTTTTATCGCGACAAGAAGGGGCAGGCTGTTCGTCGTCCCGCAGATAGATATAAAGTATCAGGCCTTCAGGCGCAACCTAATTCACGACGAGGTATCTTGAATATCCAATAAAATATCGCGCGGACGATTTACTTTTACCATTTACCATCGAAGTACTCAAAACTTCAATTGTACACCTACCAGTGACTTTAGGAACCTTTTGCTCCGATGCTGACATTATACTTACTCTTTGGTATTCAATTTCATGTTTTATATACGGAAACCTTGCCCATTGCTACTGACTGTAATCAGCGGAATCATGATGATAGTCCAAGCGATCCGTACGTTCAGATGCTGTTGAGAAGAACATCAGAAACCGAGATCTTTCCACAAACACGACGCCAAAGGCTTGTAGTACTTAATGGGTGATGCATCATTGAGCCGTCTGTACAGAAATACTTTCCCAGAAACTAATAGCAATAGTAGGTGAGATCCGTCCGTCAGTTTTTTGACCGCGTAATGGTTTAACTCACCCGCATCTTTTCAAAAGCGCGCTCGATGTGGATATTAACCTGATGTCAGGAGCGTTCGTATTGGTTTTGTTGAAAAGCATCTCATTTGATCCATCCCATGGTTTCCAAAGAGGGGTGATATTAGTTGGGTCCAGTTTTACGTTTGGGTTTAGAGCCAGCGCAAAGTTGAGGAACGCCTCGGGAAACGCCTTGTCGAAATCTGGGTTGGCGAAGGATGGCAGTCCACCTACGTTTGTCCTATCATAGGAAGAACGTCAGTATAGCATCGACAATGATGCTTATACGTACGATGGAAAGTAAAACCCAATATCTTCCGCATGAAACCCTGGCGGAATTGCAAACTCTCCCTACAATACCAACGAATCGACTATCATTCATCGATCGTTATTTCAAACTCACTTTGAATGCATTTTGACCGAATGCCCGCAATAAAAGGTAGGTGGGACAGATGAAGATTGCTAATAGTGTAGATAAGAGCATCTCTACCGCATGTGTAAATCGAAAAAAGCTCACATTCGCCCATGATTGCATCTGCTTGGAATATATTAGTTCCCAAACCATTGTACTGAGCGGCTGCTACAGCAATGCCAGCCGCGTCAAGATTCGGGAAAAGCTGGGAAATATATTGGGGTATTTGGACAGTATTTGCGATTGACTGATCAACAAAAGTCGTCCCTTCAAACGTGTTTGTGAAGGATAAGAGAGATTTCTGGGACCAAAACATCTTGAGCTAAGGGATTGGCCTCGAAGAAAATTGAGCTGCAAACCGCGTTGACGTTTCCTTTACTCAAACTCTCCGTAGGTCTCTCTGTAATGAACGTTCCGTCGACAACGGGAACGAAAACGAAGGTGCCAAAGAATCCACTACTGTTGATCTCGATGTTGGCCGCTTGGAGAGTGTCGACATCAGCAGCTCGAAGACACTCCAACGTATCTTTTGCAGACGTGCAACTGAATAAGGAGATTTCCCATCAGCCATGATGCATAAATAATGACCATGCATGTACTGCGCGCGTACTTCGTCTGGGAAACGACTTCGCTATATAGAAGCTGTATGAAGAGGCACCAGACCTGTATCAGGAAATCTAACAAATCGCGTCACCCTAGAGGCTCTTACCTCAGGAATGCGATCGTTGAAGTTATATTGAGATGGCAGGAACGTGGAGCTGGTCATGGCAGCACGGAATAGCGGTGGACTGGTCTTCCCCCCGTTCGCCACTAACTGCTGTATTACTGAGCCCGCACCAGCCGATTCGCCCCATATCGTCACTCTCCTGGGGTCTCCTCCGAACTTGGTGATCTAACAATTCATAGATCGGCACATTGTCGTTGCTGGTCTGGCTTGTGGGGAACGTACGTGATTTTGGACCCATTTCAATGCGAATTGTTGGTCCACTGTCCCAAGTCGATGGTCAAATGCAAATCAGGTTCACGAAAGTTCAGGGGAAAAAGGGAAATCGTACGTAATCCAGCGTTTAGCTCGCCGCCGTCCTTCACTTTTTGCCCTGGCAAAAATCCGAAAACGCCCAATCTGTACTGAATAATCACCAAGACTGCTCCTCCTCCAGACTCCCGCAGAATGTCATTTCCTGTGAACTCCGTGGCGTTGCCGAATATGTACCCTCCTCTGGTATAATGTTGGGCCTTATACCGAAGTAATGAAGCACCAGGACACACCCATGTATCCAGAAAACGACGGGGAGCAGTTTTTCACGCTCCAAATGTGACCCAGGAGTAAAAACACTGCCACGAACGGCATATTTAGTCTAGCGGATGAAGTTGTTCAGTCGACATACTTGAGGAAAAGGCAGTCCTCGCTAGGCGCTAAACTTTCTGTGGCACGCCGAACGAGGGTACCCCTAAACGGTGTTATTGACGCTAAGCCAGCGGGCGCTTGCAAACATGACGCCGGCTGCGCACTCGCTGCTTGGACACCCGGCGTGAATGCTGGTTGTTGTGCCGCTCGGAAGCGTAGGCTTCCTGAATATTTCAAGAATGGGATAGTCAGTCGAGAAAGGGCAATATGTTGCAAGCAGGGTACCTGTAGGAGAAGCAGCGTATCGCAGCCCAAGAAAGTTGATGTTAGTTTCGTTAGTCAGCGCATCCTGAACAAGAATTCCTCGGTATGTTGCGTATCCCAGATCGACAATTGGAGGCGACGCAGCTACTGCCGCTGTGCAGACGCATAAAGCAAATGACACAAGCAATTTAGGAATGAGGACGACCATTTTTGCCAATCTTCGTTGGACGCAGGTTGAACGTTTTATGTTGAAACAGCTCTGACTGTCAAGAAGGTGGAACGATGCAGTAAATGAGTCAGCTAAGCTACGGGCGGCCCACGTGTGGTTGGGAGCGGCAAATGAGTGGCGGAGTCTTCACCTTCGCAACTCCACTTGTTCACCCGCGCCGAGTCTCGTGAAGCAGCCACTCACTCGCCTCAATTCCGCACATATGTACATATATGTTGTTCGGAGCCTTTACATACCACCACAGAAGAGTCTCGGTCCCGCGCTGATTCTGTGCAGGAAGTGGCACGGCCCCACGTCGCGTATGCATCCATCCCACGTCGCTTGATGTTTTTGTCAAGTGACCGAATGGACTGATGACGAGTGAATTTTCACAGGCAAATATAGGGCATGCTGATACTCTCACCTGCGACGGGAGTGAGATAGTGAGATGCAGTAGAAGTCTCGGTGGCAGTATCTTGTGGCCATAATATTAGCGAGAAAGCATACTATTTGACGCGCTTTCCGCATTGGACATTGCGCAGCGGATATCAGGCGGGAGCATATAGCCTGAAAACCGCGCATACTCTTGCATCCAAGGGATTCCAAGTAGTATTGTCAGTATCGTTGAACGAAAGTGGAGGCTATAAACAGAATGTGAACAAATAATCCAGTGAGTAAAAGAATCCAGTTTCATGAGAAGAACTCAGAGCTCACTGACGGCTCCATTTCCGAAGATGCTTCCTCGTCGCCTGCAACCGTATGCCGCGTGATCTATAGTGGGGGTTTTCCGGACTCCAGTTCCACTAATAGGGATCGGTAATACGTGACGTTCTTTCTCGGCCCAGGCTCCGAGTATCCCTTGAGGTAGAATGTCGTTTCGGGTCCTTGAAGCGTGGATGCAGGTGGATGCGTAGGGGAGAGATACAATTTGCTGGCAACGAATCCGACGGTTCCGAAGAGGAATAAGTCATGTGACCGTGACTCTAAGGTCGGATGTATCCGAGTGTATCTCCAGCTATGGTGCAACAAGCCTAAACACCGCTACTTTTGTACAAAAATAATGAAGGGTCCAGAATTTCCCCTTTTTCTTATCTACTTGGCGAAAACGTTCCTTTTCATGTTAGGAACAAAATGTCCAAGCGAATTTTCAATCGGATCAAAACTGACCGAGTTATTTATTTTGGCAAGGAGCCATTTGGCCAGCTACGTCATAGATACTAAATATGGTAAGTTACATAATCTAATTATCTAATCTAATCAAAGATGGCTGCAACCCTCTCGGGTACACGACGATGGGAGGTGTATTTCTTCGAGCTGAAAGCCTGTACACGGATTTGGGCATTTTTGGCATTGAGCCCATCACGATAAGCATCCACCCAGCGCATCATTCGGTTTTGCCACTTCCGAATAAGTAATTTATTGATAGATCCCAGCGCAATTGGCAGGTTTGCTTGCAGTGTCGGAAAGGTGTAATCGCAGTGTTCACGAAGGTAGCGCTTCACTGCCCCCCAAAAATATTCAATATAATTGAGCTCGCAGTGGAATTTGGGGAGGATAATGCAAAGGTGGCCAAGCTCTTCAATGACCTCTTGAACAAGTGACCGTTGTGCTTTAAAATCAGGCTGCCGCGAGAGGATCTTTTTCGCACAACAAGATGTCCCGTTATCGGGACATGATTTGCATTCCATACGCAGGCGGTTGTCCCACAGGCCCCGCTCAATGAGTATTTGCTTCATCCCTTTTGGTTGGTCAGGAAATTCTTTGTGATCGGAAGGGAAGATCATTTTCTGTGTGACCACAGTGCCGTTTCGAATGAACCACCCATCACGAAGGCGAGCTTGCTTTCCGCCTGGCCTGAGATTCATTCGGGAAACCAGTAATGCGTCCTCAGCATAAGCACAGTGCCCCTGAGAATTGTCAACCATAATGAGTGCTTGATATCCCGGACCGTGAGCACGTTCAAATGCGGGAATAATTTTCTCTCGAATCTGTCAATCGAGTGTGAACACACGTCTGGGAAAAGAAGAGTGCCATCGATCATCACCTGTTTCACAAACAGTGCACCATCCCAATATCCTTCATAATTCTTTCCATACTCCAAAGATTGGCTTGCTTCCTTCACCCATCCCACTGTGGCGCAAACGACATCAGACTGGTGTATGCCCCTGCCTGCACCCTTTTTTTTCAATGGCTGTTCACCATCCGGGACCCAGCTCTTCGTCTGTCCATTGTTTGCTTGGGTAGTCATCTCGTCTTGAGGAAGAAGGACAAGGCGAGGCTCCACATAATTATCTGGAATTTTCACGACCTCTTCCTCCAGGTTATCTGGCTTGTATTCTACAAGTCGTTTTCGATAAGCGTCGAGTTGAGGTATGAACATATTCTGTCGATATTCAACCACATCTGGTCGCTCATGACCATCATAATACAGTCCCTTCTTGTGCTCGACATATCGGAAACCTTCCTGATGAAGGAACTTGCGCGCAGTCTCGATCGTGACTCCCTTCGAAACCTTCTCTCGGATCCGCGGAAAAAGTTCGACCTCGAGGTAATGCTTCAGCCCGCGAGGCATTTCTTCGTCCACAATGTGACGAAGATACTTCTCGGCTGCTGCAGGAATCATCGTTTTTTGATTGAACTCCGCTAATTTGGCAGGATTCATGGCCCATTTGTTTGATCGAAGATATGAGCGAAGTTCACTGCGTATGGCAGGGTCTTCGAGGAGGGTAAATGATTTGATATGGCGTCCCTGGGATGATTCAGGCAAGGTTCGAGCCTCCAGCCATCTTCTGACCCACTGTCTGACAAGCCGTCCCCCCCATTTTGCAGAAAACCCTTGAGACTCAGCTGCACGCTCCGAAGCTTCGATGCCCTTTCGACCATTTTTCACAACCATGAAGAGATAGCTTTGGATTGCACGAGCACGATACGCCTGTAAGCCTTCGCGTCCTGACACAAAATTTGTTCTCGTGGATCCAATAACTTTCTCAATGTCAGTTAACCCGCGTTGCAAAATGGCGCAACGTTCTTCACGGGCTTTTTGGCGAGCAACACGGCTGGGAACATCGAGACGGCGGCGCTTGAGTGGAGCCGGCTTTCGAATGTTGAACAGTGGACTGGGGATTGAATCAGATGGACCCGCGGGATTGGCACTCGGTATGTCCTCGTCTTCCGGATCTCGTGTGTGAATCATACTGACTTCGTCCTCAAGCTGCAGCTGATCATCAGACAGATCAGAGAGGTATCCAGTGAAGATCTCTGCGTCATTTGGTGGGTTTGTGTTCGTAGTGACAGCGATGGCAGACACTTCTGTATGGTCTGGTTCCAGTACAGCCTTTGGCTTTGGTGTGAGGAATTGGCGCATCATATCAGCGCCATTACTGAAATTTTGGTGCATTCAATACATTTTTTTAACAGTATGTTTCAATGTCACTCACGAATTTCTCAGTTTAGCATCGATACACTCTTTATCTCGAGCCATTTTATCCTTTCGCCTCTGAGTACGCCCGGATTTCCCATTATATCCCAGGGAGCGATTGCTCTCAGCCTTCTTCCACTGTGCCTTTGTGCGATTCTCCATAAGCAGTTCAAATGCTGATGGCTTGGGCCCCAGCAGCTCAAGTTCATGCTCAATTTCTCTCTGCAGACGACCTCTCCATGCTTCTTCATCCTCCTCCGAATCCGAGTCCTCCCCTGACGTCGATCCGGGTTCATCTGAATCTGAATTGGACTCTGAAGAAGTATCTTCCCACCACGAGAAGTCACTGCCATCCGAGTCTGAATCGGGACAGTGATTGACACCACCTGTCCATCGTGTGAGTTCGTTGTCGTTCTCGTCGACACGGTTGGTATTGGGCGTGTATTCCACAATTTCCACATCGACGTCTTGATCCTCGTTGCTTCCCGCGGCTGCGTTGGCTAACGGTGATGCATATTTAGGTGTCTTTGAATTTTTGAAAGTGCGAGCATGTGCGATTGACTTCTGGCGCCATAATTTCGGACGACCCATGGTGAAAAATGATGTAGCGTTGTATTTTCACCGTTTTTAAGTTGTTATTTACGTTGTATTTACGCGTTAAAATCTACCTCGTAACCAACTCGTAACTGATATGCATTTTTACCCAAATTCGGTCATAAATAATTGAATAAAAATTTTCGGCCACCGATTTGGCCACTGTCTAAAAGTAGCGGTGTTTAGGCTTGTTGCACCATAGCTCTCAGAGTCAGCCACATCGTTGAAACTTGGTTGAAACGATGCTGCAAGTATATAAAGTTAATTGATCCGCCACTTGTTTGCTACATTAAAAATCCAAGCCCACTGCTCAGCTATGTTTTCATTTTTACCTTTCGTCTCAGTTTGGTCTCACCGTGCAATCACTGCGCCGCCTCCGAGTCGCTGGCAATTTCTGCTACCCATCCGTGCTTATGCATGCACGACTTATATTCACAAAGGAGGACAGTAATCAGTAATCAGAATATAACGCATTACTGAGCTGTCTGTTCAGAGACGCTTTCCCAGAAGCTAGGAACATTATCATTCAGGACTTTGACTGCATCATGTACTGCGAGATACTGTGCAACTCACTTGCATCGTTCCAAAAGCGCACTTGACGTCGATATCAACCTGATGTCAGCAGCGTTTGCCTCGGTTTTGTTGAAAAGCATCTCATTCGACCCATCCCATGGCTTCCAAAGAGGAGTGACATTAGTTGGGTCCAACTTCACGTTTGGGTTGAGAGCCAGTGCGAAGTCGAGGAACACATCGGGAAACGCCTTGTCGAATCCCGGGTCTGCGAAGGACGGGACTCCACCGGAATTTGTCCTGCGGGAAATATAAGCACAACGAAACTCAGAGTCTGATAAGCGTTAGTCACGATGGGAAGTAGAAAGCAACATCTTCTCCATGAAGACCTGGAGGGATCGCAAACTCTCCCTTGAACAAATCTTCAGTAACGCATTTCGCCTGCTCCGTTTTATTTTTGAAATTACCTTGAAGGCATTTTGACCAAATGCTCGTAATAACAAGTAAGTGGGACATATAAAAATGGCTATATCTTATAAGTAATATATCCAATATCGTGGGGTAAATGCAGACGCTCACATTCGCCCATTATTGCATCCGCTTGAAATATATTAGTTCCTAAACCAGTGTATTGAGCAGTTGCTTCAGCGATGCCGGCCATTTCGAGTTCGGGAAACAGCTGAGTAACAAATTGAGAAGTTTCGACGGTATTTGCAGTTGCCTGGTTCACGAATGCTGTCCCTTCGAAGGTGTTTGTAACAGAGAGGAGGAATTTCTAAGGGAAAATGTTTATAAGTTAAATGTGTGGCATTTTGCGAAGAATCACAAACCGCATTTAGAACTCCTTTTCGGATGGTCTCTGTAGGTCTCTCGGTGATGAACGTCCCATCTACAACTGGAACAAATACAAAGGTTCCAAAGAATCCAATGCTGTTTATTTCTGTGTTAGCAGCTTGGAGAGTATTGACATCGGCAGCTCGGAGGCACTCTAGAGTGTCTTTGGCAGACGTGCAACTGAGTGACATCCTTAGAATCATCCATGAAAAACATGCGAAGTCTTCCTACTTTGTCTGAGAAACTGCTTGACTGTAGAGTGACTGTATCAGGAACAGGGAATCTCAATCAATCGCTCTTCAAGTACATGTCACACAGGCTGTCTTACCTCAGGGATGCGGTCGTTGAAGCTATATTGAGAAGGTAGGAAAGTGGAGCTGGTTATCGCAGCACGGAACAATGGTGGGGTTGTCCGTCCACCATTCGCAACTAAATGCTGAATGACTGAGCCGGCACCAGCTGATTGGCCCCAGATCGTTACTTTCGTAGGATCGCCTCCAAATTTGGTGATCTAACAAGAAGCATGAGGTCACCGAATTGCCGTCATGAAACACCTTGCAGGGAATGCGGGAGAACGTACGTGCTCTTGAGCCCATTTTAATGCAAACTGTTGGTCCTCTAATTTAAATAAGATATGTTAGTTCGACAAAAATCAAGAGGCTGGTCTTACGCAATCCAGCGTTTAGCTGGCCACCATCCTTCACTTTCTGCCCAGGCAAAAATCCGAAAAGCCCCAGTCTGTATTGAATAATTACCAGGACTACTCCTCCTCCAGACTCGCGCAGGATATCATTTCCAGTAAATTGAGAAGCGCTTCCGCCTACATATCCTCCTCTGAGAAATATTCAAGACTAAGTATATCGTAAGATTGATGTATATATATACAGCGCACCCATGTATCCAGAAAACGACAGGAAGTGACTTTTGACGCACTATATCTGATCCCGGAACGAAAACACTACAAAGTAGAGCGACATTCAGTTCAGGAACTCAAGTCGTCAGGCTCACGTACTTGAGGAAAAGACAGTCTTCGCTTGGCGCTAAGCTTTCTGTGGCTCGCGAAACGACGTCACTAGAGGTAGAATTTCTCAGTGGAGTGGAAGCCGCCGATCCAGCTCCTGCTTGCAAACACATCGCAGGCTGTGCGCTCGCCGTTTGGACACCGGACGTGAATGCCGGTGTTTGCGCCGCTCGAAAGCGTAGGGTTCCTGTGTGTTTCAAATGGAGTATCTAATCAACTGAGGAAGGTGGAGCGGTATATTGAAAGTGCAGCACCTGTAGGGGAAGCAGCGTATCGCACCCCGAGGAAGTTGATATTTGTTTGATTGGTTTGCGCATCTTGTACAAGAATGCCTTCGTACGTTGAGTAGCCCAAGTTGACAATGGGCGTAGGAGGGGTCGTCGCTACTGCTGCTGTGTACACGCACACGGACAAAGCTGCCAAAGTTTTTGGAATCCGGCCTACCATTTTTCTGCAAGTCACTCGGCGAGGAATCGTGGCTAATTCAACTGTTACACGAAGCTGAATCACGAACTTATATGTTTCGCGGAAGCTTTGCCGTTCAGTCACTGCCCAGCTGATTTGTTCAGGAAGAAAGATGCCTCCATGCTTCCTGTACATCTCTCCGGATGATTTTGTCAACTGACCGAATTCGGAATGTCCTTTCAAACTAAAAGTATCAGTGCATTTGCGTGGGCATAGTAATACTCAACGAGAATCTCGTGTGACGTCAGTGGGATTGTTCGAAGAAGTCGAGAAATATAGGTGGGAGTTGCTTGAGATTATGAGTAGCTAGAGGACACCTCAGCGCTCTATGTATTCCGCGCTTCGGTGGCCATTTCGCCATTCCGTACCTCGCGCCTTTTAGGATAGTATGAGGCTCAGGCTGTAAGGAAGAAAACCTAGACGAATTTCGGATATGAGAATCTAAGCTCATGAGCAGGAGTTGACTGACTGATTCGTTCCAGGTACTCCAAAATAAAAGAACTCCAAAATAAAAGATCGTGCGATTTATCAAGTAAATTAGGAGCACGATTGGCTGCGCAGTTTACAGTGGGAGTCAAGCAGACCATGATGTGAGCAACATCATGATCATGGGGTGCCAACTACTCCAGGATTATTCCGAATGAACAAGATCACCGTTTTGCGTGTCTTGTCTGACATGCTAGCCCACTAAACCAACTCGGAAGTCTTTTCTGAAAGGTGACCGTTGTCCCTACAATTTCATACAGAAAGGGCCAGTGCGCCAAAGCCAACTCCAGAGCTGCACTCTTGATACTCGACAGTGCTTGAAGTGAAATAAGGACGCGTCTGTACGCCAAAGATATTGCCACCAACCCAACGCCAGTACGGATACAGTGGGTGTGCTAGCGGCGTACGTATCTTGTACAGTGTGAGGAGATGTATTGTCCTCAGAGCTGACACGGATTTGAGCGCAGACACATCACGATGCCCGAGTTCAGGTAGCAGGAAACAAGTAACGATGGCGTCGCTGGATGCCAGCGAGACAAATATGCGACAGAAATAGAAGGCAAAGTAGGACGAGTGCCTGTCGTGGCCATGGCAGGAATATTGACGGTATCCAGCGGGTTATGGATTGCACTTCTGTTTATTGAATTGGAATGTGGTTGTAGCCTCTGCTCCAACCTATGCTTGTGTCGGTCCTACTGCCGGCCTCTGGCGAGGAAACGCCGGGAAGAATGAAACTGAGGTGGTTGATACACGCACTGGTCAGAGAAACACCGAAATTGGATTTTCCAGACTGTGAGAGGCTAGCCGCTACGTGATTCTGCTACAGTCGCGTCTTAGTCGCGCCTTGGTCGTGCCACGTAGCCTAGAGGTTTGAGTGTGTCTGAAGAGATGAGTCTGCGGAGCCGCGAGTTAAGATCTCTTGAGTGGGACTAGCGGTGATATCGAGGAATCAGGATAGGTAAGGTTTTCAGTAGAAATGAAATGAGCAACTATCAGGTGCAGTCGGGAGCTATGAGTCACGACGTGGTCGTGCGGACGGGCTTCATGCCGTGCGAAAAAATCGCGTAATTCGCATCAACTTGATGCGCATCATCGCGCGTTCTTCCACTGGCAACTTGAACGTTCTCCCGCCGGGATACACTAAGTTTCAAATTTGAACTAGATACTTGGAGTACGAAGCGCCAAGAGTCCATGGATGGATTTTTATTTCAGGTTTCGAATCCCACACTGGCCATATTTTCATTTCATTTTCATCGAAGATCTCCTTCTAATACCCAACTATATAAATACTTTGGTATGGATAGATATTTACATTGAGATTATACTGCAGTACATAGGCTTGTTTCGTTGGTTTCTACCAGGTTTCTATACGGCGTAAGAGAGAATTCCATGATATTCGATTGTCACGTGATCTGCGTGCGCGCGCGCGCGCGTACGGAGCGCTCGCCGCTGGACATCGAACGAACGCTTTTGCTATGCGCATATTCGATGACTGGATGTAAATAACGTTGTGTATTTACTCTCACACTTMTTGACTGTCAACATAARTARTTAATAAAAAAAATTAACAACAAATCAAGTTGAGATCAAGCTTGAGTAAAACTTGAATAAATTTCATTCGACTTTCGATGCGGTACTTAATCCATTCTGATTTTTTTTTCAATGTACTAGAGAATTTTTTGGCTTACCATTTGATTTCCTCAAATATTTGCGGACCACTGAAAAATTGATACTGTACTAAGTACTTCCAAATCCATGGAGGGAAAGTCAAGAAAGAGTCAACTTTCAAGTCACCCAGCTTCTGAGGGTGGAGGTAAGATTTCACCCAGTCTCCTTGCTTGTGAATATTGGTATACTTTGGGTATACTCAACACAACACTGTTAATCTGACTACTTATTAGTAGTACTTACCAACCATAGTTGCATAAAATACTTAGTATGCCACTGTCCACTGGCCTGCATTCATCGAGAGTCTGTGTCCTAATTATGGCTGAAATTTGATATTTTTAAGCCAGATATGAGGCTATGAGGCCGTCAACGAGGAGAAGTTTGTCATTATCAAGTTTGTAGCAAGGTGTATCATTCATGACAATCTTGCACCGTGGTTAAATAACGACCTAATCAGGATTCGAAACCTGAAATAAAAAATCCATCCATGGACTCTTGGCGCTTCGTACTTGGAGTGTATGATATTCAGCTAAAATAAGATACGCCGAGGTTAGGCTCACCGAACCAAAAAAAAAACGGGGCAAAATATGTACTTTCAAAATGTCGTACAAGCAAAATATCATATGGAAGGCTTGTGGAGTACATATCCTTTGCTTTTCCTGCTTCTGCACTGGTATAGACTGGCATGCATCTTAATCAAGTAACCAGAGTCTGGATATAAACGCAATCTCCTGTGAGCAATTATCCGGGAACAGCGTCGAGGGAAAAAACGAAGTCCGGGAGGCTTGCCAGGATCCGGCGTTGCGATGGTATCCTTGCCACTGTTGTCGGGGAAAGCATGGTTATAAAATATGATATACATGGAATCTCCGATTATGATCTTCGACGACCTGACTACGAGCCACAAGGGGAGCTTTAAGCTCTTCGATGGAAAGAAAGCATTTATCTGAGTCGCTTGGTCCGCCAACTTTTGACAGAACGACTATGATCACTTGAACACCAAGTGAAAATTCACGGCTCGACCTTAAAGCTTAAAAAAGCGCGTTGGCTCACCTGGAAATTGTTTCCTTCCATAAGCGATATAAGCGACGAGTGCCGTGTAATTTTATACAGTGCCATTCATCACTTCACATACCCTGATCCATCAGTAAACAAACAAAAATATAACTTTTGTAACTGCATTTTTCTTGGCACCCAAAATTAGCCAAAAACACCAGAAATGAGCTCAGATAGGCGAGGGCTACCAGTGGTGTGAATTTCAAGCCAATCCGGCAAGTTTTCAAAAATTTGGCTCGATTTCGGGGTCAGAAAGTGAAACAAACCCTAACCCCACGTCACCACCTTCCATATAAGGTATGTTACAGTTACGGTCACACCCTCAWCAAGCAACAAGRAACTCCTCAATCGGGTACRAAAGGCATATATTTATCCRGAATGCTTATTTAGGAGGATTTATGACTTCCTTTGTCATTTCCTCCGCAATAAATATCGAACTGGAGCCCTTTATTTTTTTCAGCATGGCCCAAAAAGTGAAACACCGTGGGAAAAAATGAGAAGACGACGGAAATCGCATTCTTTTGGTGGGTTTCCTTCCAAATAAAATCACAAAAAATCCACAAAAAATTCCTTCCCCCTAAACAAGAGGTGATGGAGATGTCGTGATTGGCACTGTAGACAATGCAAAGATGTGTGGGGAGATCGGTATAATATGATCTTTGGCGCAACGGTATTATCCGCAAGGTTTCCAGTCACATCTCTCGGTTCGGCGTGGTACAAGGTCAGCATCTGACGCGATAAAAGACCGTTCAGCATAAGCCGAGTCGCTTTCACCTCGAGTGGGTTGACGAAAACATGGACAGTTGTAAGGCATAAACCATCTAAAAAATGAAAGCATCGATGAGAGAAGTGCCGTGGGATCTATGGCACCAGTGCCATCGAAATAGATAGAGTTCGCAGTATCTTTAATCTGGGAATACTTGGTCAGAATCAGAGCACAACCAGATGATGAGAGATAGCTTGGAGATAGCTCGACATCCACGGCCTTTGATCGTGCTCTTGAGAAACTGACAGTCTCGTCGTCGTCGATTTTGAGCTCGATGAAGCGTTCGTCTGCTTTTTTATCGCCGATCGTTCTGCACAAGTTCAAGTTCAAGTTCAATATCTAGGTGCATTAAAATACTTGGTCGTGCACGGTTGGAGGTTCAAGCGAGTAAAACCGGCACCAGCCGGCAATGGTGGAAATGTCACGCGGATTCAGATGGAGACTTAAATTTTAAAGCTAAATGCGTCCAAGATGCGTCAGTATGATTGGCCCAGTACTTACACTTTGAGTACACTGCGCGGCCAGGGTACTCCCGGCCGGCGAAGTAATTACTCTCATTACGAACACAGAAAGACGTGAACGGATAGTGAGCGGCGAGTGGAACACTTCAACTTTGAACTGCTGCGATCGGCAAAGGGACAGCTTTATTTGAGATAAAAGTACAGTCATCGGGTGGGGCCGTCGCGAGGTTCAAGCTGCAAAGACCCCAGGTAGACACTCCGCAGCATCTTTTGGCACCTTTTGGTTACGACGTCAGCGTGCAAACCCGTTCTCAAATAGAGCGCACTGGCGTGTTGACTCAAGGCATCACGAGATTGATCGGTCCCTTGACTTGCTCGGAACATCATGTTCTCATGCACGAGTTCTAGCTTCGGCAGGGCACTCAGTTCTCTGTCCAATCATAAAGCATGAGAGAAAAATGCTTTGCTTGTTAGATACGCGCCAATAACGCGAGTATGCCTCGTGCCGAATTCGGCTGAACCTTGAGCTTGTTCTGGCATGTAGATATCGTTTAATAGTAGCACTTGATCATCATGGTTACGTTTGAACAATCTTACAGAGCATGAAGCAGGTAAAATGTCTAATTCGTAGAGTGGCAGACGAGAACTGCAACTACGTCGATAGTTCAACATTCAAGTCCAATGTCATGGTCAGGTCTGGCGCATGAAATCTGGAAGCTAGAACCGACATGTTTAGCTCCCTTTTTGGCCAGATTACACCCTAAAACAAATCTGGTTTGCCACTATAAATATCTGGTTGGATTGAATGCCATAGATAGCGCCGACCTCTGCCCATCCTTGCCCATCCCTCAAGTCTTTCGTGTGGTCTCATATTTCCAGCCTGTTGGAAGATGAACTGTGTCAGCCTGAGTATTATCGTCAGTGCCGCACGCACGTTCCACATGTCAGCGCATGCCATTTATTTATACTGTTTCGATCTTTCACTACATTATTAATTCCTCCACGCTGACCTGCCAGTGCATCCGACGCTATGCATTTTACGACCCCTGCGGAGCTATATAAAGACTTTGAGTTGAAGGATTCAAGGTAAACATATTTACTGCAAGGGTTATAAAGACACCCAAGTTGGACATCTTATTCTGGTTCTACATACTATAAGTACTTGCCCTATGATTGCAAAAAAAAATCCGTGGGCTAAAACATCGCTTCTTCGTGCAGATCTATAATCACGTCTCTCTCTCACGTCGCACAACATCTTGGAAGCGTGTTACATTTCCAGTGCCACAATCGATGCCTCAGAAGACATGAACCAATGTTCCGTATGAATTATCGGCCCGCACTTGGGGTCCCCGTAAATTTCCTATGTGCGGATCATGCGTCTATCCTGTGGATGCAGGCGTAAATCTGTGAGGAAATAATGAATACTTTTGCGATTGTTCTATGAATTGATGACAGGTCCGCAGTCAAATCCTCGACATTCACTATTTCTTGAGAAGGGAAGTATTTATAAATAGATGACTATTTTTACACAATCGTTCGAGTACGTGAGAGTGTTGATAACTTCATTGAGCAAGGCTGTTACAGTTATGAAGCATTCGGTGATCTCATAGCAAATATAGCAGGGCGGCAGTAGCGAGCCTACTGTGGGGCCTCGTTGAAACACTCCATTGGATTGACTAACCACCGCAATTTGTCATGCATTTTCTCACATCTTGTTCCCTTCAAATAGCTGCTGTGGTTCGTTTTTCCCTCGATCGCAACCTTCCTCGTCCAAATTATTCCTACCTAAAAAATAATGCTCGCCACTACTTTGACTGCGTTGGCCATGTTTTCGGCTGCAACAGCCCAGATGGTGAGTCATAAAGTCCCTTTTAATGTATAGCTTCATGATATATGACCGTTGTATAGACTATTCAAGTCGGTGCAGAAGCTACCACGAGTGGCGGAATATTTCAGTACATTCCCAACTCCCTGAACGCGACAAATGGCACTGTCATTACTTTTGAATTCTCGGGCGCGTATGTAGTTGCCACTCTTACTTCGAGCTGAAACTGACTATCATGTTTAGCCCGGGAAACCACAGTGTGACGCAGTCGTCGTTTGCTGACCCATGCACGCCGTTGGCAGGTGGCTTTGACTCCGGTTGGATTTTGCTTTCCGATGCCCCCAGCACCCCCCCGCTGTGGAATCTTACCATAACTGACGACTCCAAGCGTAAGTCTCTAATTGATCCGGTTGCCTACATTCACTAAAGGACAAATAAATAGCAATTTGGTTTTTCTGCAAGCAACTCTTGCCCATGCCGCATTGCAGCGCCGGTAAATAGTTTGCTTCTCTAGTTGTAAAAAAAAAAAACCATCGCTATGTAGGAATGGTTGGCGCTATCAACGCACCCGCCTCGGGAGCCAACACATTTGCGAACTTCCAGGCGGCAGCACTGAAGTTCCAAGGAGACTCGGGGGTACGTACTATCCGGTTGCTAAAATGAAATTCTGACAGTGTTCGCATTATACAGCAATCAGTTGGTGGCCTCGTCGGTATTGGCGCGTCCGCGTCCGCCGGAATTGGCCCTGTTCCCACTGACGCCACGGTTTTCGGCGAGCCGAGCGGTGCAACTTTAGCGGCGTCGGCGGCGTCCTCTCCCACTGCGACTTCCCCCTCGACTGCAACAGGCACGTCTACGAGCACCAGCGCCAGCGGTTCACCCACGACGACCACCAGCAGCGCATCGAAAGCTGGAGCAGGATTCATTTCCGTTGTCATCGCGGCCATTGCTGGTATCTCCCTCGTTTGAGGCGACTATGGCCTTGCAATTTTTCGTGGACCTGGTACTTGAACTGCTTTGTCATTAATTACTGGACATTTCTCCTGTTATTAGATTCCATACATACCCGATGCTGATGTTCTGGGGGCAATAGGAGATGGGCCGCTACATACAGGCACTTTGCTTTTTCAGAATGTTAGTGCGCCCAGTCAAAATAGCTTTAGATTCAAATGGTATGCTTCTGAAAGGGGTATATACATTGGCATGGCATAGCTTAGATTAGGTTCAGCTGTTACTTCGAAGAGGCCTTGTTTTCCTACGCTGAGCCCAGTCGCAGCCACACCTGACAGGTTCAGCTACGCAGCAGGCAACAAAAAGAGGTTGCAACAACACCATAGCAGATCCATTATTATCAATCAGCGCAGCTAGTTCACATGAAAGGGGAGGAAACGCCGCAAAATCGAGTTAGTTCAGATTCAGATTGCTGCCACTCCGAGTGCGTTACCACTAAACTTGGGGAAAATGGTCGCTGCCACCTGGGCGCAGTAACGAAGGAATGTAACCTGCTCAAACGCTCAGCGCTCCGCTTTGACTCTGGGTACAGCTGAACTTGATCAGTATCGAAATGGTAATTTGTCCGTCCGTTTAGACACTTGTCGATATCATCTCGTCTGCGGCAGCCGCGACACAGTCGTGGTGTCCGAATCACATTGACGATGATCGGAAAGTGTTTGTAGTACAGGTTCTCAGCGTCATTCGACGGTGAAATCGAAAATAGGCTGAGAGGGCGATCGGTGAACCCGGCCGGTAGGTACTACAGAACAACGCCTTGGGTAAAAGTACGCAGAGCGTTGGTTGGCAGGGTGTTGCGCTAAGTATGATAAATTGATGACGATATTCGGATTATGCCTCAGACCCAAGACTCAACTAGACAAAAGACCCTCTTTTAGCGTGATCTCTTGCGTTGCAATCTGCAAGTAGCCGAAGTCTGCGTAAAATGGGGGGTAATCATCACCTCCAGAATTTGTAGGTGATGACAGACTCCATTTTGTGCGATCGACTGTCGAGGTGAATGATATGGAAGGTATAAATGGGCGGATTCTCCGTTCAACATGCTTCATACGGATAGTTCGCAGCCAGGGTTCTCCCAGACTTTCGCAGCATGATCTGAGCATTGTGAATTACCGCCTAAGATGGTATATGCTGTCAGGTGGTTCAGTGAGACGGGAGTTTGGTCATCCAGAGTTTTATGCGCAACAAGTTGATCCCAGGAGTGTGAAGGATATGTAGAGGATTCCTATGTAAACACCCCGTAGTCTTGCGCTCGGGATTCACTGGAAGCGTGGTGTACGTTCAAAGATGCCAGTCAACGTTGGAGGGAAGTTCAACAGATTCGACGCCGGAGACCCGGGGAAAAGTGGGAGGCTGAATTTCCAATGGCCTTGCGCGCACGGACCAAAGCTAGGTCACGCCGATATGAAAACGTGTGTTTGCGATGATGGCCCGGGACGGGGATCCTAGAATTGGGAAGCGCGTAAATGTACGATCTGGGTACGGCCGTCGAGGTGGGAGTGATATTTCATATGATCTGAGACTCTAGATAAATATTTTATTTCTTGCTAGCGCTTTGAACACAGAACTGTGTGAAGGCACCTCGAATTGGATGCATCAAATGCAGCATCAATGCAGCATCCACTCGAGATTCAGCGTCAGCCCAAAAGAGAGAGCATGCGATCTTCCAAAATATCTCCCATGAGCTGCCAGGCTTACAAAAGAGAATATTTGATACTTAAGAGTACCAGATGCAGGCAAGAAATATTCTCACAGAAAATTCCAACTCACTCCCAACTTGAAGTGAGCACTGACTGATTATCTACTTTATTTGCTACCTGCCACGGTGAGTTATGACAGTCTACAGGTAATATATACTTTGGAAGGAGGAGTGTCTCAATAACCTCAATATTTATTCAGTTTCACGCGCAAGTCAGCACTTATCTTGAATGTTCAAATTTTTCTTTAACTTCAAATGTAAGTATACGAGTATACGAAAGTTTTGATTTCCTGGATGACGAGACGAATGAGAGTACCACCGAGTCTGTCAGTACGTGACCATAATGTCTGCCGCCCGAATTTCGCTTGACATTCGCTTCGACTCTTGTATGCACTTGAGTGCGGATAGCGGCGTGAGAAGAGTCACAATGGAGTCGGATGAATGGACTTCTCCAAGTCATATTCACCAGCTCCTAAAAGCCTCTAAGACGGCAAACATATCGAGATGTTTTTTTCTACTCATGATATCGGAATGCATCCAGATCAAATAACTAGATTAAATACCTAGATTTGTACCCGGAAACCGCTTCGACGTCCCTTGTTTTAAGCGCGCAATATCAACGGCCTGACGTATCTTCTCAGGAAACTCAGATGGATGTTTTTACTTTCTGATCATTTTCTCAATTGAATTGATGCTCGTATCTTCCATTTATAAGCGTCCAATGACATTGCTTCAACGACTCTTTCAGCGACCACTCCTTCCCCCTTAGATCCTGCATGTTTGTCGATGATTTTGAAAGGTGTTGAGGCAATCCGCTTCGTGTCTCTGATATTGTCCTGTCAACTGTCGGAGGCGGACGGGCAACAACTCACAGATGGCCAAGTAGACGTTGTAAGTGCCCGATTGGCCGAGTCTGCCCTTCTTCCGTGCGTATCGAGTTCCTTGCCAAGATAAAGGGGACGACAAATTAACATCTGTTTGTGAAGGTGGGAGCTGGGTACGCGTGCTCAGACAATCCTCGAGCTGAATGCAACGACATATTCCGTGTTCAACACATCCGTTGACTTACCTCCGCCGGTTAGGATCCCTTCCAGCATATCGACGGCTGGGAGCCTTGTACCATTCTTCGCCATCGCAAAAGAAGTTGTCACGAATCGCACACTGTCAAATAATAACACCGTTGGGCCCCAACCTCTCGTCAACGATTCTAGTGCTGCAGACCCAGCGTCCATTGGAGTAAGCGTGCTGCTCGCCAACTTGACCGGACAGGATTCAGGAGAGGTGGATTATGCCGGCGCAGCGACCGACCAACTAAATTATCTATTCACCGATGTGCCCAAGACCTCGGACGGCGCGATTTCCCATCGAGTAGCACAGTTACAACTGTGGTAAGCCATATTTAAGAGCGAAGACGTATGCTCACAACCCATTCACTTATATTTGTTTTTAGGAGCGACTTTGTCTACATGGTCCCCCCCTTTCTCGCGACCTACGGAGTTATGACAAATAACATAACACTTCTCGAGGCATCATACAACCAGATAAAGCTCTACAGAAGCTACTTGCGCGACTCGCAGACAGGGATGTGGAGACACGTCGTACTTGGGGATGATTCGCTCGACACCCCGAACGACCCGGGTTTTTGGTGTACAGGTGTGCAATAATCTATTCGTGTACTATTCATTGAACTTCTCATCACGGGCTGAAATTTCCGATAGGAAATGGATGGGCCGCTGCCGGTATGTTGCGCGTGTTGATGACATTGCGACAGTCCGAATTCGCCAACACGTTCACAAACGAGCAAAGCGATCTTTCAAGCTGGGTATCAGAGATTCATACCGCAATTTACCCCCACCTAGTGCGTGTGCAGCGCATTGCCGTGACTTACCTCGCGCATATCAGCGCTCACGTATTATTAGGATAGCTCAAACATATTTACCAACTACGCCGACCAATCGCCTACCGCAAACGGAAGCTTTTATGATGCGGCTTGCACGGCGCTCCTTGCGAGTACTGTGTACCGCGCCGCTACGCTTTTAAACCAAAATACCTACATTCCGAAGGCGGAGGCCTCTCGAGCGACTTTGTTCAGCACCAACGCAACGGCGCCCACCTCGAACGCTACTACTACTCTTGCGGGTTATCAGCATATTACTTCAGACGGATGGCTGACCCCTGTGGTAAATCCCCATTCATATAATTTGCAGGGAAGCGAGAGCCCAGAAGCGCAAGCGTTTGTAATTCAGCTTTATGCCGCCCATAGAGATTGGGTACTTGCTACATCCAAAACAAGTACCTCGCCACCATCATTGAAGCATTTGGGCGGGAAAAACATGTGGGCTATTGCAGTTGGATTAGTTTGTTTTTATTCTAGATGGACTTGACATGCTGGAAGTTTTTATGTGTTACTGGTAGTAGGTGAGCACCGAGGCAGGGGTCCATTTCAACTTTGCAGGGATAATTTATTTTGTTACTATTCCTGTCATTACAAATTGCCCTTTACATTGCATACCATTTATTTTCAAGTTTTTCTCTTTTATACCCAGTTGTTGTTGAATTCGGAGCAATGAAATATGAAACAAATACATAAGTGTGATCTATAAAATACAAGCATACAATGGCTACATGATGTTTCAACCTACAATTAGTACTTGAATATACAAAATAAAAGATGTTTGATATGAAAAAAAAGAGAAAAAAGGTCATAATCATAAGTGGCATATTGGCATAACTTCTTTTTGGGGGATTTTCTCTGTATACCTTTGTACTGAATGGCGGGAGCTTACACTTAACTGAGCGCGCGGCGGGTTAGGTAGTCCCTCCGCTTGTCGCCAGTGGCCAGTGCCCCACCTATTACTGGTGCTGAGCGGCGGCGGCGACTGGGAGGCGGGGCGACAATGGGGATTGCGCCGCTACGGCCCGGACTCCAGTGCAAAGGCTGCGGCCTGTTTTCCACCCCCTCCGTATGCATGTGAGCGGGGGCGAACCGAGGGGGAGTTGCCGGCTGACATTAAATGATGGGTCTCAGTATTCAGAATTTAAGGTACCATAAAAGGAAAATGCATACCTTTATGTGCGGCATGGCAGCCGCAACACCCGCCCTGGCGGACGCGCGCCACAGCGCGTCGTCCGCGCTGATGACCACCTCGGCCGCCCCGTGGCTGTACATGGCGTACAGCTTTGAGTCTGTAGGCTGCGGGAGAGGAATGAGCAGATGTTTGGAAGCAGAAAATAATAAGGCACTCACAGCCACGGGCGGGGCCTGGTAGTCCGTGAAACGGTCGAATATCTCGACCGCTTCGTGTGCCCTTACGGCGGGTGGGCTGATTGGAGCCGGGGAACGGTGGGCGGATCGGCGCGGGATGAGGGCGCTGCTGTCGAGGTACGGCCGGAATGTGCCGCTCGCGTCCCGGGCGTCGAGCTGCAGCAGCAGCGTCGCCAGAATTTCTGCCTATAAGAGAGAAAATATCAGGTAGGTACCCATGTATGATAGATAGATAAACGTACCTCGGAGGAGGTAAAAGCTACCTCCGCATTGCCAGCCTAATAGATAAAGTCGCTGAGTTCGTGCGTAAAGTTGATGGAGAAATACATACCTGGCTGTCCGAGTCGGCGACTTCTTCAACGACGGAGAGATCCGATACCGTTTCAGTGGAAGCAGTAACACTCGCAATAGGGAGCGCTTCGTTTGGAGGGAATATATCTTCCTGAGAGGCAGCATCGTTGTTGAAGTTGGAGATATCCTTGAGTTCATCGTAGCTGCGGGAGATCTCGAAATGTCTTTCGGAGAGGCGGGATATCTGTCCGGATTCATCGGCAGGAGTAACATAGATCTCTGGGACAAAATTCATCTCGAGTGTCAAGAGGGTGGACATGTCAGCGTGGGGGTCCATGTCGGCTAGAAGCACGCTTAGATTGAGAGACGGGGACTCCTGAACAGCGGAGACGTGGATAGATGTGCTAGTGGACGTCGAAATAAATGCGTTGGATCCGAAATCGGTACTATATTCGTTGTGGTAGGTGGCTGACATTGCTTCCTCTTCAATTTCGACCGCGACGTTTTGGGAGCGAAGTGGCTGGCCAGGATGCACCGAAACTTCCGGCTTGGTTGGTGATGCGGGGCTAGCATAGAAGGTATATGGAGCGACAACTGCGAGGGAGACGGAGAGAGCGCATAAAGAAAGGGAGAACCAGGTGGCGATAGGCATATACACCAACCAAAGTAGTGTGGAGCGATGGGCTTTCAAAGCAACTGAATCCAAAAACGTTCCAATACGGCTGGTGATACAAGAGAATCCCCGTCCAAGAAGACAAAGCAGGTATTCGCCAGCGACCTCGAAGCAGTCATTCCCAAATAGAGCGCAGAGATCTTCGTGACATCCTCGGACGACCGCAGTGCATGGAGCAACAAGTCTTGAAACCACAGCCCCAGCAGCCGTTCGCGAAAATTTCTCCGTACGCGATGCTACCCAGTGGATGACACGCTCACACCAAGCGTAGAGGATTGCCTGGGAGCGACGTTTGACGACAGGAAGGATATGCTTTCTGCTTCCCTGGAGCTTATAAATTAGCGCGAAGCGAATGCAAGCCACGATCTCCACGAAAGTGTAGATAATAGCGGTGAGGAATTGGCCGTAGACTTCGAGGACGACAGAAATTATGGGATGACCTGCGTGTGCATCGTTATCGTGAACGGAGAGATATCTATCGTCCATTCGGGCTCTGAGAAGTCCAAGGACGCAAGTAGCAAAGGTAAGCAGATATTTTATCGCGATGTCCACAGAAACGTTGGCCATCGTTATAGTGTAAAGCGATAGATTTGTATTGACTATAGTAGAGTGAGTCAAGTGGGTGTTGGGTTTGAAGTGAGAGTGAGTAATGTACCATATTGTTGGCATATATATATGCTCCCCTTGTGATTAGGGGCTCTCACGTTACAAACAGGCCCGCTACGATTTTTCCTGATATCGGATGACAAGCGAACCAGCGGTCTTCCTCTCACCGGGAAAAATGAAATGCAGCATCCGCTCTGATCATGTCGGAGGTTTCAACGAGACGGAACTGACGACAGTTACTAGTTATGCAGCAGAGATCTTCGAACATAAAAACAACGAATATAATCCAGGCAGTAAATCGAAAATAGGGCTTCTATCACGACTAGGATAGCTGGAAAATAACAGGGTATCATCGAACACGCTCAGGCTAATAGGAACTCGCGCGCTGGAGTATTAATTCGAGATCACAATAAATTCTGAAATTTTTGTGGAGATTTAGGCCTTTAGATATGATCACAATCTGATATACTTAGGAGCGGAAATTGTGGCCAGTTTTATCCCGCAAGGGTCAGCACGGCGGCTGACGCGGAGGACCGAGGGCCAGCATTCGCGCTAGCATCAACTCTTCGAAAGCACGGGGCCGCTGGTTGGTCCGTGCGCGAATCATCTCAAGGTTCCGCTTGGTCCTTGTTTGGCACCTCTCCCCGACTCTCCCTTCTACGCCCAACGATGCTCCCAGCTATTATAACTACTTCCTCCCGCACCATAGAACTTCCAGCTATGAAAAATTCGTATTCTCTATCCTTGGAATCTTGTTTCTCCGGAGTCCTCTGTCAACGACACTCGACCGGGGGGTGTGCAGTCTGAAATACGTCTTGGACCAGACCCGACCTTGCGTAGGTGTCGATGTGGGGTCGTTCGGGATTGAACCTTCTGTATTGAAACCGTCAACCGATCCCAGCGTACCCAATTGCACATCCAATTCTTCGATCATCCTTGCAATGACAGCGGTTGAGATAAACTACACAGCCATGAATTCCCGATACTTCCTACATGAGATTATGCTCAAGATGATCTGGGAAAGGCTTTCGCGTGTATATGTGCGACTCACGTTATTTTTCCTGGAACTACCCTCGGAAATTCTCTTGTCGACGAGCCCTCTTGGTTTGGGACGTACATCCACTCGACCTGATTCACAAGGTGCCAGCCTTGTCCAGATTTTATGCTCTTTGCAGATAGATGGCTAAAAAATGTGCGTATGAGTCGTTGACGTCCGCGAATCGGTACTCGTTACCCAACAGGCGCTCCATTTTTCTATATAGAGCCCCGCCGTCGAAACCCTTCCAAACCCTCAATGGATATCTGCGTTGAGAAGAACACAGTCGTCTCGTCGTTCTACTATTTTGCACTCAGTTTATCTTGACTGGGAAGGGATAAATTTTTCGCCGACCTAAGCGCCACGCTCTGTACGTTGTTTTAGGCTCGCAACATCTGGCGACCCGTTGCCTTCCTCACGCTTCAAGCCACTGTTGGCGGGCGGTCCATGATATATGATACCTCAGACATGGAGCGTACAAACCGCTTGGAGATGGATATATTGATAACGTTTCTAATCCGGACACCCCCATCTACGCACCACTCCTTCACTCTTGTGTATACTCCACGGCGTACGCGTGACCAGGCGTCCTAACGTGGTACCAAATCTTTTTTATGTCCACCAGTTCCGACTTTTCTGAGCTCAGCGAGCAACCCTCCCATTCACACTTGCAGTTCCCAGCCGGAAGATACCGTCTATCTCGCAAGAGTCCGTCACGGCGCATTTTGCTCCCGGCGAAGCGCACGTGGTGGACGTCTTCGAGGTGATCCACGAACGCTGTGTTGTCGATGGTCAATCCAAAGCTAAAACCGCAGGGTGTAGCATGTTGTGACGCCCCCCAGCGGCAGTAGATCCTCTGGCCCAATCTGGGTCGCTTCACCGGAGGCTCTGGCGTTGTTCTAGGAAATACGCGGGTTAGCGAAAAGAAATCAATGCGCGGGACCAATGTACTCAGACGAGGCGCGAAGGTGGTCCGACACAACGAATTTGCGCTTGAGGTTGCTCCCACCACCTTCTAAACGGTGGTATGATTCGTGTTGTACAGTAGGCGACAGTTGAGTTTTTTCTGGAGCCTGCTCCAGCTCGGCGCTCTTAAGTATTTCTGCAATACTAAGGCCGGACAGGGTGATAATGTCCTTCATATCGAAGAAGCCGCTAATGGGGAGGTATTGTTAGAGAGAAAGAAATCCAACAGTAGAGCGTTGACTTACGTCAAAACGCCGACACAAATTATGTTGATAGGATCCTGCTGGCATGCGGTCGAAATTGCCTGCATGTCATTCTCACTGGAGTATCAGAATAATCAGCCTCGAGGTTTGGCAAAGCGGGACATCAGTTGGCACGTACGTCAATGTGACCAGGTCATCTTGGTTAGACATCGCGATGAAATGGATGGTAAATAAAAGGGCGCGTAGGTAGGAGGGGTATATCAAGTTCTGGAGGGCAAAGGTGAGTACGGCCTCTTTTTAAATGTACATGCCACAAAGCACAAAGCGCTCAGGGTCGATAATTGCTTCGCCAGTAAGCCCCTCGCAAGGTAGCCGAAAAAGGGCCCGTCTCGCTCCTTGGGCCATCGCAACCTCTCTTTAGGGTGGCGTACCTTTTTGCTACGATCAAAAAAAAACAATGAGGACATCCTGATCCAGAGGAAATTCAGCGTCCGTCGCGCTCCATTCGCGTCGAGATCTGGTCATGTGGCCGCGACCACTCGTTGGCCACGGCCACTGGCCGTGGCAGCCTAGGAAATATTCCTGCGAGACAGCATAGCTTATTAGCTTAACCAATCAATCTATAGTATTCAGGCCTTGGTAGATGACTCCTTTATCTGGCATTCAGAGGGTGGCAGTCAAAACTTAAACTAGATCGATATCTGACGTCTTCTAATTATCCAATCCCACTCCAATCAACTGAAATAAAGACATATTATGTGAGTGGCGGCGCAAGGTGAAAATAGGAGAAGCTTAAACCAGGGAGCCGCGGACATCACCAATTGGCATAGAAGAAGCGGTATGGAAGGTGAATTACTAGAGATCAATCGACTGCAAAAGCGATGCCCATGCTTGTCTGCCCAAATTTTGATGAATTAGTGGGTGAATGGTGCCACATTAGTCGACGTTCTTTAACGTTTGAGTAAATAAAGCTCGCCCACTACTTCCTTGTACGAGCTTCGCCACACGCTTGCGGACCGGGAATCCGGGGTGGCCATGTATATAATGTGCTCGTTCATTGTAGGAGCCTTCCAGTTTCGAGTCCATCATGGCCCCTCACAGGCCTCACATGCAATGCACTCATGAAAGCAGTCATTTGCTTGCAGATGACTCGGACGGTGTCCTTCATAATCTGTTAGTCTCCAACTCTGAATGGGTCGAGGGCGTCCTGCGATTCCAGCCCCACTTCTTTGAGAATTCTGCCAAGGGACAAACCCCCCATGTACGTGGATCAAATCTGATTGTTTATCTCTCTCTGAATCAAAGTGTACAGACGCTATGGATTGGATGCTCGGATTCGCGTGTGCCAGAGTCGGTCATCACGCTCGCTCGTCCCGGGGATATTTTTGTACACAGGAATATTGCAAAGTTCGAGATCGTATAATTACTTTCGACAGCCTACTAACAATACTGCGTACGCAGCCAGGTCCACTTGAACGACTCAAACGGACTTTCTGTTCTTGAGTATGCTGTTGATCACGTCGGCGTTGAAAACGGTGCCATTTCTCCTCTCGTTGATTGACGCCTGACATTGGCTTAATTCAAACTTCGTTGCAGTGATCGTAGTGGGCCACAGCGAATGTGGCGGAGCGCATGCATCTCTGGTCGCAGCACAAAGTAATCCTTCACCTCCGCCTAATAAGCCCATCATAACAATCCCCTCGGCGCCCGCTGACGCCCCCCTTAACCTCTGGCTAGAGCCTCTCACCAGACTTGCTATCTCGCTCAATCTCTCCTCTGTCCCTGAGTCCATAGCCCTCCCGGTTGTTGTGGAAGAGAACGTCAAAGATCAGGTGTTCAAGCTTACTCAGACGCAGACCATCATCGATGCCTGGACGAAAGGCACGCCAAAGGGACAGTCTGTTTGGATACATGGTTGGGTCTACGAATTGGACACCGGATACCTGCGCGACCTCAATATCTCGCAAGGCCCGCCCGGTGAATGATTCATTCCTTGTATCCCTCTACCTGTATAACATTCTGTCCTGGATTGAAATGCACTCGGACAGTACGGATATCGTGACGCCCGTACTATGTATGGAATAAAGTACACGCTGTAAATGATGTACTGTCAGTAACAAATGTTCTGGGCCATTCTAAGCTCTCAACATGCCTTAAAAGAATGAACTAGTAATAGTATAGCGTCACTGTAAGGCGAGTCAGATGTTTCTACCGAGGAATTCATGCGCCTGTGCTAAGCCTGTGTACGTAGTCAACTTCGGGATAGAGTACTAGAGGACCTTGACATCCCGCAGCTATAATCTTCGATGTGACTACGACTCATCAATTTCTTGTGAAACAGATGCCAAAACAAATGAATCATAAGCTTGCGAATATGATTCATGATGTGCACTGCCAGTGTCAATCTCTATTTCCGCTTATTTATGTGTGTGGGTGCATGGCCTCAGTCCATGTCATAATTATATGGCCACTACGGATAAATATAGATAAAGAGGATATCATATAGTAAATGGTATAGACGATACAAATGTGGCTAAAGAGTATTATACACTAACAAGGTAAGCGAGTTTGATAATCATGATGGACAGAATGAGACGATAATATGCAACAATGGTCAAGTAAAATACAGTTGTAAAGTCCAAAAATGCGGGGAGCAACGATCAAACTAAAAAAGCTGAGTCCCGCGCAGACCTCAGCCTGAATATACCTCCCCATCGAATGGAGACCCGCGCGCTCAAGGTAGCAAGGAACACTGAAACAAGTACTCCCCCGGCGGCGGCAACGACGCCCATTGCTTGTCGGGCCCCAGTCAGTCCCGCGACTACAAAGATGCACTGTGAGCACAATACGAGAAAGGAGAGCGTGGCTAGGGCCTTGGGAAGCGCGAACACCGCTGCCGCGGGCTGGAACTTGAGGGATGGTGATATTATTCCGTCGAGGTAGTCATGCGCTTGGGTGGCGGTTGACGACGCTAGCTCTGCGTGACGGTGAATGAGGAGTGCCGCAACAAGGATGCTCAGGACAGCAGAAATGGCAGAGGCGTATGCGAGGATAGGTGCGATCGGTAAGACAAATGAGAATATCTGTGTGCTGAGATAGAAGGTCAGCGCTTCGGCCTTTGTTTTCGTTGATAACCACAGACGGGAACTTACAATATGAAACCGGTGGATACAATTGCACTGTGCTTCCAGCTATTCATGCAGTACCTCATGAACGACGTCCATACTGGTCCGTAGACCACACCATCCACGAAAAGTGAGTCGAGACGGGCGTTGAATGCCGCCGCCATCCCCAAGGTCAGAACAGCAATAGGCGTCTTTGTCCACTGTATTTCTTCCTCTTCGGACAAGATGATGGAGGTGTCTCTAGAAAGCCGTGCTTGAGTTTGTCCGTGATGATTCTCATAACGTGAGTACACTATATATTGATTGTCATTATTAGAACAGCGGCGACGGCGTAGAGATGCCGGCGGCTCACTTATAACGCCCCAGAAGCGCGCTGCTATGACAACCGTATGCCTCTCGTGGGCCTTGTTTTGAACCAATGCTAGTAGAGTCAAGATTTCGCGTGTTTCTTCCGCTTCGTAAGGAAAGGTGGAGAGCCCTGATGTCATTGTGTCTGCAAGACCGTGCGCAAAAACCTGGATAAGTTCTTCGATTTGTTCCTTTCGTATCCCGGTCTGCGGGAAACTTTCTCTATGGGCCCAGTATTGAATTTGCAACTGCAGGATCATGTGCGAGCGCGAGACTACAGGTAAGAGCCCCAGATCGTCGCTCTCGTAGCTCTCGAGCCAGAAAACGGTCAATTTGGAGTCGTCTGCCAGATAGTATTGGCAGTCAGTGTCGTCCAGTTGGATGAACAACTCCATATACTCCGTGAATATGATGCCCTTCTCAAGCGCGAAGGCTTGAATGTACTCCACCCACGCAGAGACACGTTCTGCGGTGGCCGGATCGTTCATGTTGCATCCGGTGACGACACGTAATAGGGGTGGCTCTGCTCGAAAGAAGTATGAGTTGCCTTCCGGGTGCACAGCAGCGACCCATCCGGGTGGCAGGAAGATTGGCCTGTGGATAATGGGCTGTGGTGAGCACAGCACGGTAGGAGTGGATGTTAAGTGAGGCTTAACGCTTACGCGTCGTTGCTTATTAGACCGCCGGCGTCGACTTTTATGACTGTGCGCTTGACCCTGTGAAGTGCTGGCTGTTAGAGCGGAACAGACGCCTTTGAGAAATCAAAACTTACTTTGTAGAGACATCGTAGCGTCCTGTACCATTTGGAAGTATTGGATATAATTTACCATTAACAGAGTGGTCTTTGGAATACGAAGGCGGTTCGGAAGAGTTTTTCAAGCACGGTATCGGAGTCGAGGTATAGGACATGTCGTTGTGAGAGTGAAAGAAGTTGGTTCGGTTAGGGGGGAATGTACTCGGAATTGAGAGTCTTTCCACTGCTTTAACGTAGAACAGAGATGCTGTGCCACATATTCCCGCTACCTTTAGGTAGAAGGGTTTTAGGGCCCCATCCCGTCACGTTCTCCATAATTGAGTGTTACTCTTCCCACGAAACATGTCGTCACACTTGGCGCCCGCGCCCGTTTCTTTTGTTTGAATGATCTGAGACTCAGCGCTCGATTTGAAGCGACGCCAGCGAACGCACCTTTCTTCCACCCCCACGTTGACCAAATCCGACCGATGTCAGTCCTACTTGCCAATTCGACACCGGCCACAGCCTGTTACTCAGCCAATGTCTTTATGACACGGATCTCCCGTCGACTTGCAGATATTATCATTGCAGCACGCCATGATGATCACCGTGGCTCTGAGCTTGTTACTTKGACCCTCTCTGTACCTGCAGGCTGTTTTACTACGGCAATCTCATTCTGCATTAAYGAGAACAGTGAATCTGCAAYATCTCCTTTGGCACCACATGACATTGTTTTAGGCCTTGACTGGGCCAACGTTTGTCGCTCACGGGGCTATCTTCATTTGATCTCCGGATTACCACAAGCACTTCATATCTGTGACGACGCTGCTCCTTTGCTACCTGATAGGATGTGTATGCATAATGCATTTACTGCATTTGCTGGTGCGTCATATCTATCTTCTTCTGCCGTGTTTTACGCCTATGCAGCAGCAATGATGGCGGCCGACCAGACCRGTGAAGATGTTTTCTGGATGGCCGGGAAACTTTGCTCTAGGTGGATTAGGTYGGACCCCGAATGGATTGACGCCGGGCGTATGTCATTGCATCATGTAATTTCCCTCATGAATGTAGCTGCGTAAGTGCCAGCCTCTGTCATCATGTATCGGACATGGGCTGACAAGTATTCCAAGTACGTTGGCTCGTGCTTAGATACTTTGCACCATGTGTACCGATCAATTTCCCTYAAATATTTGRACTTTTAATGTTTATTTACTGTGTATTTGGCGATAGTTTTGCGTACTTGAATGCCTTGATTGCGAAAATGCAGTGGGTAGCGGGCGTTGCCGCTGGTCGGCCTTATCATTATTGTAATAGTACTCAGAAGGCCGGGCGTTGTCATCTTGAAGCTGTCACAGTGATTAGATCAGTTTGTTGCTTGCATGTGCTTGTTGGTACAATGCAACTTGCCAGAATCGTGCAGTGGCCTCCTTGGCCACGTTTGGAGATGAACAAAGCCACACAATAGTCCATTGTAAGACAGATAGAAGAAGGGTATGCAAGGATCTGATCTAGTTCGACATCTAAGGCTATACAGAATTAAAGGCGATTCAAACTTCACCGTGAGTGGCCTTGCCGGCGCAAGACAATTTTGTCATAATGACAGAAAGACAAAAATATAAATACAAGTTCAGCCTCGCTTCGCTGCAGCAAAGACAGGACAAAGACAGGGCAAACTCAAGCAGACCAGGCCATCACCGTTCATTTTTAGTAAGTAAGAAATCAAGAACCAGGAAAGCTTTGACCCTCGAGCTCGAAAAGGAGGAAAAAATCATGGGCAAACAAAAGCATGTCATAATTATAAGTATATGAGTGATAATATGAGTGATATGGATTTCAAGTTGGGCGGTGCGACCTGTCAGGACGCGGGCGTGACTGCAACCGTGAATTAATGCCTATAAATGACATAAAAATCTCACATACCAGGCGCAATGCATTTATACTATTCTTATTACTAAACTTGACTCGAGTTAGCAAGGAAATCAGAGTATGCCAAAAAGATCAAAGTATTAGTGATTCAATCGACTCCATGCATTACAGTCTTTTACAGACAGCTTCAGCAAATTTCAATTCCAAGTATTTTGAAATTCCACTGGCTTCAAGATCTATTAAGCCGACGGCCTGCTCAACTGCGCATCCCGTTAATATTACATACCCTCCCCAATGAATCGTCATAATCGCGCCTCTACCGCGGCCGCCTGCGGTCGTACGTATTACGCCCGCCCCATCGCCAATACACGACTTCGTACTCACCACGGGCACGGGTGGTACTGTCTTGTCGATCATCCCCGGGCTGTGAGGGCTGCATACATCAAGGCACCCACCGGTCTCGCGGGCTGCGATTGCTGACTACGGTACATTACAGTTCATGGGCAGTGAGCATCGGGGCGGCAATGTTTTAGCTGCGACATTGGAGTTGCGCCGCACTGATGCGCGTCGCTGCGGCGGCGCCGAGGCGTCGTAAGACCGTCGCTACTGCATGTGCCTACGTGGCAGCTAAGCATCCGAGTGTGCTACGAGTATGGGAAAATGCACACCTCGAAATTTGCCAGGTCGGATGCGCTACGTATGACAATGCAGCCAAGCCGACAAGACGTATCAGCGTGCACGGCCCAAACCCAAACAACTCGTTCCTGGAGCCTGAAGCTTGAATACTCCAAGCATTCGATCCGTGTGCAGCGCCAGCGCCTAACTCTCATAGTTGGGCCATATGTGATGGAATGCAGGAGGGTAGAATCTCACAAGAGTAGCATCCCCAGACATGTACGTTTTGATTCCATATAGAAGTATTTCTCCATCACGGAGAATTTATCCACGATGTAGCTGTTGGCTGAAAGAGGCAGAGAGAAAAGAGGTTCTGACAAGCGACAAGCTCTGCAGATAGGTAAGCGCATGTCCGGCGCTCATCAGGGACGTCCACAGCCAAATAGCGCCAGCAGCGGGGAAATTCTATGGGCTTGATGGTTGGATCGTTCTGCAGAGCAAGGGTAAATTTGATAGTGCCAAGTGTTTGTTTGAAGGACGGGGGAGTTGGATGCAAGCTGTAACCATTGCCAGCAAGTGACTGCGGCAACGTTCGAGCAACGTTCAAGAACATTAATTTTAAATCATCCAGCCTGGTGTCGTCCGGCCGTTGCCGACGAGCTCGGGCCCCTGCTGTAGTCTGATGTTGTCAACGTTGACGCGTTGACGTTTAGACCGAGGTCGAGATACATACTTGTATAAATTGACAGTGTTCCGAGGCGGATGCCTTTCGTCCAATGCGATACCTAGGATCAAGATAAAATCCAAATTCGTTCTGCATCCATATCGAAATGGTGGGCTGATTGAAGGCCAGGCTCCACATAGGAGCCACCAAGTCTGGGACCTTGAAGCAGATTTCTAGTATGATACGTATTGATGAAAATCGGACCATGCCGTTCACTGCAATTATATTTGTCTTTCCGGTGCTGGATTTATGGTGCAATAGACCTTACGCATTGCCGCAGCGCACGGGCCTGGTAATAGTATTGTGTGGCATGGTCACTGAGTGCTGTGTACTGTAAATGATTACCTGTACGTACAATTAAAGATGCATACAACAAGCAAAAGATAACTAAGAACAACATAGGAAGTAGAAGAAAATTGGAAGAAGTGAGCACTTAGTTTCCCCGCATGAATTTCGCGGGAGGCGCGTCATCAACCTCTTCTCTCTACGCTTTTGAAGCTGCCTCCAATTCATCCCGAAAAACCAGGGGTGCCTTCCCCGCGAGCGATTCCGGGTGGCGTGCAGCTACGACTTCCGCTGGTAGTGAGGGAAGGCGGTGCGGCCGAGAAAATAGGATCCGCAGTGCGCTGGTGCACGAAGGCAGGGCGGGGCTGGGCAAGAGATCCTCCGGAGCCCGACGCTCCGGTCTGTTGCGAGGCTGTTCCCTTACGCGTCGGCGCGGAGAAGAACACAGAGTCAGTGGCAGCAATCTTTTTCCACACCGTTGGATCTGCGACCGGGGCCCGAGCCAGTATTCCTTGAACATTCGGGGCTTCAGGGCTCGGCGATATCGACGGCGGGGGACAATCCGCCTCGATAATTGGCGCTGAGGGGTCGGAAGTGTTTGCGTTTAGCGACGCCTCCAACTGGAAGTGATCGTACATCATCTTGGGAAAGTCTATCCCACTGGCGGGTGAGAGAGCGCTCAGCCCAAACGGCCAACAATCGAGAGTAAAGGGGTACACGCACTGTCTAGCAAACTCCAAAATCACTCCAATCTTATTGGAGTTGTATTCGTTTAGCAGCGTCCAGATGGCGTCCGAGCTGGTACGCGACGAGACATAGTAAGTACAAACGAACAAGCTCGGTGTTCAATAGCAGACATACCTAAGGGGCGACGCTTGGCGAGACATTTGGCAGGAGCGGTGTGGAGTGGATGGTGAGAGCAAAGTAATGGGAGTCGAAGTGAAAGGCCAGAAAACGATAGCACGTCGATTAAATAGCCAAGAGGCCCAAGCAGACAGAAACTGGCCCTCACTCATGTGTGGCATCTTCCACCAGGTGGCCACAATGCCACATAATAATATTCAGACAGGCACATCCTGTCACAGCTTCGCACCCGTTCCCTTGAATGAAGAAGTCAGAAAAACGATAGGTGGCCAATTGGCCAGTGCTTACCATTGACTGGCCTTCCAAGCGGCCATGCTTTCTACAGGCATCTCCGGACGGAACGTGCGCCCCTATTGGTCCCCCTTCTGGGGCGAAAACCCTTGTTTCTTTGAGCCACCATCAAACAGGTCATTGCTCTCTGAGCACATATCGAAAGGCAAGATGAAGCCCGCAAGTATACCGCAATCACTGCGAGGCTGGCGTACCAAGAGCCCCGCGGGGAATAGGTGCAAGTCTCTCGCGGACGCAAGATGAGGTATGGCCACCGAGTGAAGGCGAGATTCCGGAGCAGTTGAGGATGCCGGTACACGCTGTAGCCTGGACGCATGCTATCAAGCTTGCGCTCGGGTCAGGCCGACATTCCGCAGTTATTGCGATGAGATGATCAGAGTTTCGGGAGTGGTAACAAATTTGAGGAGAGCCGTCGGCTCATTGTCTGGTGCAAGAGCAGATGGAGACCAGAGCGACGTTTTTGGGTCCCCCACGACGACTTCTTCCGCGATCAGTCACTAGTCAACTATCATATGCTGTTCGGACTTCTAACATGCCGTCTCTCCGTGAACGCTCGAAATTCCTGCGGTCGAAAATAGCGCGCCCACGATGTCGTGTTTACTGTTGGCCATGAATACACAGAGACCCCACAGATTGCGGAAATGTTGCCAAAGAAGAGACCGACTACGTGATTTCGACGAGGTTGATTGAAGACGCCGTCTAGTGTTGAAAGACCGCAGTTAATGACGACTGGTCGCCTGACCTAAAGTTCTAAAATTTCGGGATGTGACTATCAAGGAAAGCAGGACAAACTCCGTCAACTCCGTCGCATCGCGTCTGGGCCGCCCATATTGCAAGTGCCCAAGGTCCAATATTATCCAAGGAACAACATCCGGCGAGGAGGGTAAGCCTGATCACGATATCACTGGCAATAGCTGGAGGCCGTTCCGGACAGCTATTCCCTCGGCCCAAAGAAAACTCAGTTGAGTGTATAGTTGGTCTCAGGGAAACGGGGTCCTCGCCAGCGGTGATGGTCTGAGGTCGCCAGTCCATTTTGCAAGATATCCGGCGTAGCGTTTCGGAGTTCGCCACATTCTGAACGAGGTCGAGCGATCTGCTATAACGGTAGGTTGACGGTGGGTATCATTTTGTCGTCGTTGTGGGGTTACACTTGAGTAAAGCTTGAGTCTTGGTGCGTGTCAAACTTGCGACGAGTCGACTGTCGAACTGCCCGGTTATGAATTAAAGAGAATGCCAAACAATGCTTTTCGCGGAACATTCCTATTTCTTCCGATTTCTGCCGCCCGCACGCGCTAAAATAACTTGAAAATACATGCAACGCTAAACCCAAGCTATGTAAACCATGACATTCTTTTTTAGTTTCTGGGGCTCAGGGATGCTACCACCGACGAATGAAGGGTCATGCAGTACACGTCAAGCCCTTCGGCGGCCGATTCAGAAGTAAACGAACAAACAAGACTCTGAAGCTCCCTGGCTCTCCCTGGAGTCGATTTAGGACACTCTACCATATCCCGGAGCCCCTCGGCCATACAAGTTGCCTGCATGCCGCCGAAGACAAGGCCTGGTATGGCTTGCTTTCCCAATCATCGTGCGGCAATGACGATCGTCGACAACGGTGGATTACTGCGCAGCAGCGCACGCCCCACGACGCGACATACTTCGACATGGGAACTTGCTTCTGTTTCCATCGCCCTCGGGAAAACTATTATTCATATCGTCTTACAACATGCGGCGCATACCTCCGCTCTCTGCAAGATGGCACGGATTCCACTGATTCGAACGGGCCACCCGTTTCCCATATCCAGGCAAAGAAGCTCTGATACGGCATCTGGTGACCTGTTGGTAGGCATGGATCTATAATAGCGTGTCTAATTTCAATCAGACACTTATATCCCGCGACAGGATATATACTAGCCCAGCAGTGAACGAGAGGAACTGCACACACGAGGCGTATTCGACTACTATGTTCGACATGCTCGACAACTATCCTCTTTCATGGCCCGTGGCAGCATTACTAGCCGTCATCTTCCTCAGTGTCAAGTATATACGCTCTCCTACCCATCAGGTATGCTCATGCTTTTCCCTTGTCTTTTTATCTTGCTAAGGCATGCAACAGTTGCGCCATATACCCAGCGTTGGGGGATCTGGCCTCATCTCGTCATATTTCGACGCCAGGCGATTCTTCCGTGAAGGCCAGCAGATGATACAGGAAGGATATGAGAAGGTTGGTACTCCCGAGCATAGATTAATAAAATCTCACGAACATTTTCAAGTACTACGGGACTGCTTTCAAAGTGTCGACGATGGGAAGGTATATGGTTGTTGTCAGTGGCTCCGACATGTTGGAAGATATCCGCCAGGCCACCGATGAGCAGCTTTCTTTCAGAGAAGCCATTGCGGAGGTACCTGGACACTTATAGGACTCGTCCAGATTTCTGACGTTCTCATCTCCGTCTTAGACAATACAAGCCGACTACATGCTTGGAAAACAAAACCGCACAGACCCTTTTCACATCGCAGTTGTTCGCACGCCGTTAACAAGGAATCTTGGCTATCGTTTCCCAGAAATCAAGGACGAGATACAAGAAGCGTTCGGGGAGATGATCCCTCCGACTGGAGGTATGCATATCTGATTGAAATTGTTGGGCAGAACATAATACATTAGATCTCAGAGTGGACCAAAACTCGTATTCTTTCGACCGCGAGACAAATTGTCTGTCGAACAAGCAACCGCCTATTCGTGGGACTTCCGCTTTGTGAGTAAGACTGTTTCTTGCAGCGCACAAACTGACGCAAAATTAGGCAGAGATCCCGACTACAGAAAGCTCAACGAACAATTCACGGGCGACGTTATGAGAGGGGCACAGACCATCAACAGATTTCCAAAGCTTCTTAGACCGTAACCATACTCCCTTATCTATTCCGATAGGATGCTGAGCGACAGCATTGCAACAGAATTGTTGGCAGATATTTGACGAAGATCCCTGCTCGTGCCCAGCGAACCATCAAGCATATCGGTCCGATAATCGAAGAGCGCCTCGCAAATGAAAAACTATATGGTCCAGAAGCTGAGGACACTGCGGTACACATCGTGATCCTCACTGCATAGCATGAGCAGCTGATCATGAAAACGTTATGCATCAGAACGATCTCATTACGTGGCTCTTAGAGGAAGCGAAGGGCCCTCAGCGGACGACCGAGCAAATCTCTCTACGTGTCCTGGGCATCAACTTTGCCGCTATTCACACCACGTCCATGGTGCGTCCTGTCCATGTACGATATGCATTTGAAATCAACCTATTTGTTGCGGCAGGCACTGACCAATGCACTATATGACTTGGCCGCCTATCCCCAGTATGTGGAGGCGATGAGAGAAGAAGTAGAAGCAGTGATCTCATCAGAAGGCTGGACAAAGGCCGCCATGGGCAAGATGCGGAAAGTGGACAGCTTCCTCAAAGAATCGCAGCGCCTGGCTACCGGTGGACGTAAGACCCTGCTCCATCCATGAGAGGTTCTGCATGGCTTACTTCTGCTCTCAAGTCAGCGTGTCGCGGAAGGCTCTAAAAGATTTCACCTTCTCTAACGGCATCACAGTACCTGCTGGTACATTTGTTGCGTTTGCCACACACTCAACACATCATGACGACGTTCGTATTTCCCTGGGCTATGGATTTTCGTAGAAAATGTTAATGAGAAATGACTTTAGCATGTCTATCCGGATGCAGATACCTTCGACGGGTTCAGATTCTCGGAGAAAAGAGAAGGAGACGGCGAAGGCATAAAGCACCAAATGGTCGCACTGAGCCACGACTACATCACATTCGGAACAGGCCGCCATGCGTGGTGAGTTTTTGGTGTCGCGATTATCTAACTACTAATCTTATTTTCCATTTTTTCTGCTTAGCCCTGGGCGCTTTTTTGCTGTCAACGAACTCAAGGCCATGCTCGCGCACATCCTCATGACGTACGATGTCAAGCTCCCCGAAAATACCCCGCGCCCGCCCAACATTTGGTTCCAAACTACCTGCTCGCCAAACCCCTATGGTTCGTTGTTCTTCAGAAAGCGTGCTTAAATGGTGTAGCCCATGTTCCTTGTACCCTCCTGTAGAATCTGAATCGTATATCATCCATACCAGTGCACTTCAACTACGCTATTCTTCTAGTACCGCCGACCGATCAAGCGCCCTCAGGAACTTGGCGCTCTATTTTAAGATATGCGCACGCGTGCGCGAAATAACATCCACGCGTGCATCTTTGGAAAAGTGGCGGCGCTCATGCGTCTCGTCTACCCTTGTGGCAAGGCCGCCATCGCTATCAATGTTGCCCTCGTGCAGTTTTGATATGAGAAACAAGGTATATAAGAACAACGCTGCTCACCACTCGCCGTCCAGAGCCCCTCAACTATGGCGCTCCCCCGATGCCTGTACGGCCTTGTTCTGCTGCTATCCTGCTTGTCTGTGGTCTCTGGGCGTCTCCGCGATGGTCGCCCGCACGGAAACATCATGCGTCCCGCCACAGTACCCATGGTGAAGGCACCAAGTGCAGATACCCCTGTCACCAGCCGGAACGGGACAGTATTGCCGCCCTATGACACCACGTACTACTTCGACCAACTCATCGACCACAACAACCCGTCTCTTGGAACATTCAAACAGAGGTTTTGGCATACATATGAGTTCTACGAGAAAGGTGAGTGTAAATCATGTATCTGGTTGCATTGTTCTCGACTAAACGGTTACGTATGCACTCATTCTTAAGGCGGTCCGATTATTTTGAGCACTCCGGGAGAGGGGAATGCAGATGGTGAATCAATCGCAATTTTTCAACAATGGCTTGCTGATGAGGATCTATCGAACAAGGTTATTCTGGGTACCTCACAAACCGAACGATCAACGGCCTTTTTGGTGAGACAGTCAAACTTGAATTTGATGACAAGGGGGATCTTAATCTGAAGTGGTGATTTAGCACAACAGCAGAATGGAAGTACCATTGTCATCGAGCATAGGTTCTACGGCCTCAGCAACCCATATTCTAATCTCAGCGTGCAAAGCCTCAAATTGCACACAATTCAGCAGGCCATCGACGATTTGGAGTACTTCGCTAAAAATGTCAATCTCCCCATGCCAGGTGGAGACTCTGTGGGCCCAGACAAGGCACCGTGGATTCTGGTTGGCGGTAGTTATTCCGGTGTGTGTTTCTGCATACTGTTTTATTTGAGAGCTCTGCTGAGCACGCCACACTATCTAGGTGCTCTGACGAGCTGGACCATGGTCAAGTAAGCTTATTTTTATCTACTTCGTAGTTTGAGCGGTCGTTGAATCCCGCGACGCCAAAAGCAAACCAGGCTTATTTGCCGCGGGATACGCATCATCCGCGGTTGTTGAAGCCATTGTGTAAGCATACATTCCATCTCTCCTGTGTCGCCAGCACTCGTCCTGACAATCTGGTAGTGACTTCTGGAGATATTTCGAGCCCATTCGCCAGAACATGCCCGCAAACTGCTCCGCGGACATTCAAGCAGTAATCTCCCGCGTGGACAAGACATTCCTTAGCGGGAACGCCACGGCGATCCAGGCCATGAAGGAGAACTTCGGCCTCGGAAATATGACCCACCTGGATGACGTTGCTGGTGCTCGTATGTCTGTTTCTTATTCTATATATTGGTGGCATCCTTGACAGTCTTGAATTAAAGTGAGGAACAACCTTTGGGATTGGCAAAGTCTTGACGTCACCGACGGACCTGGCACACAGTTCACCGAATTCTGCGATGCGCTGGAGGTGAAGAACGGTGTGAGCGCTCCTGCAGCTGGATGGGGTGTTGATCACGCCGTCGCCGCCTGGGGAACGTATTGGCGTACTACCTACTACGCAAACGGTGTGTCTCACGCTGTTCGACGTTTGATACTGATGCTTATTTGATCTCTGCAATACTTAGTCTGTGGGACAAGCAATGCAGAGTGTGTTACTCAGTGACCAGCGAAGTTTATGTTTTAACAATCACACCAATCTAGGGATTGCCTCGGCACGTATGATCTTTCGCAAGATTACTGGACAAACACAGCTATCGATAATGCCGGACGGTCTTGGTACTGGATTGTGTACGTTTAATTCAGCGATATCCACAGCCGTTTCCACTCACGCGGTACTCAGCTGCAATGAAGTCGGCTATCTCCAGGTAAGCAATGTTTTTTTACGCCATTATCATTCGGGCTCATGTAGATGAATTTGTACAGGACGCCGCTCCGTTGACCAGCCCCAGTATCGTTACGAGGCTCGTGCAGCCCCTATACGACTTGGTAAGTCGTTCGTCTGCCATTCCCTCTACATCGTCGTTAATGGAACGGAATCATATATTAGAGACAATGCCAGCAAATGTTCCCCTCTGCGTTCCCTCTGCCACCTATCCCTAACGTCCTTGCCACGAACATCAAATACCATGGCTGGAACGTTCAAATCAACAATCTCTTCTTCGCTAATGGAATCCGTAAATTATATCTCCTTATTCGCATATTGAACATCTAGGCTGATAGACATTGGAACCATCAGGCGATCCATGGAAAGACGCAACAGTATCTGCAGAGACACAGAACATTCAAAGCACGGCCTCTCAGCCCATCGCCGTTGGGGATGGCTTCCATTGCTCTGACTTGATCACCAGGGCTGGCTTAGTTGATGCTAGCATTGCGGCAGTCCAAGCAAAAGCCCTCGCCTCGATGAAGACATGGCTTTCAGCCTGGAAGCCGAGTAGCAATGGGTCCCCCGTAAAAACCCCTCGCAGCGTACCAGCAACTCCAAAAATTATATCTCCTCTGGTACTTTGGAAACCTGTTAACGCGTGGTTCAGGCAATTTGGAAGTCATTAATCGTAATTTACATAGCTTAGTCCGCAATAAATCTTCGCTCGACTTTCGAAATCCTGTTTATTTTATTATTATAAATAAGTAACTCGTGTGCAATGAAGCGCTGGAAGAAGAGCGTTAGTTCAATACAAGTAGTGTTTCTCCTGGTATCACAGATGATCCTTCCTTGATTCCGTAGCCAAACCTTTGTATCGTTTTACCTACGTTATCTTCTCCAGCAAGGACGGGTATTTCTGTTTTCATTGCTTCGAGGATAACAAGGACGTCGGATTCGGAGTGAATTACCCCTCCGGGTTTGCATTTTATCCTCCACACGGTAGCGAACAATGAGGCAGTGACTTCTGACTCGCCGTTCAGAGCTAGAGATGGGCGATAACAAGATGGTGATAACGTTCAATTGGAATATTCCCGTTGTCTTCGGTTAAGTGTAGGACGTACCTTGGTGAGGGCCATGATTATTATAATCAACAGTTGACGAATTTTTTTGGCTTTCCCATTGCTGAAGCAAAGCGCGTTCCCTGAAATCGCCGTAAATGTGGTTTTGAACAGGTAAATTTGTTACAGCACTTACTTGATTTCTTCTTGATTACTGCCTTCCTTTTGCTTGCGGCGAAATATGTCAATCTCATCCGCTATTGAATCGAGGAATCTGGAATGCTCCTCGATCGAGAAAGTGACATGCTCTATCTATGACGAAGTAAATAAGTTGACGAACATTGATTGGGGAGTAGTGTTGATTGATTTTACTTCAAAAGAGTATTGACCAGCGTCGAACTTCCTTTCCAGCTACGCGGAGGATTTCAGAGAAGTAGTGTGAAGTTTAAGACGCTCAAGTCACCTCGACATATTCGTCTTCAGTGACAGGTTTAAAGTGCACCTGGCCCAGGATCGAGCATCTTCAATTGTCATATATTGAAAACTGATTTATGCATACCTGGTCGAACGCTTCCAGCAGCCAAGGTTTACTTGGTGTGAAGTCCTTGCCTTTTCCCCATGTTTGCCATCCAGGCAGTGTTCGACCGTATAATTGATAGCCGCCAGGAGATTCTATCGGATAAATAGCTGCAACAGGTCCCGCGATACCGATTGCTCCCTAGTACCTGTTTACTTGTCAAGTTTGAGTACACGATAACAGCAACTTACTCGTGGGGTAAAAGTACGAGATGGATTCATTTTCTGACCAATTAGGCGGCAGCGGGGATCGATCTGCGAATAGGAAGCATTGAATGAAAGTTGGACATACCCGAACAAAATGTGGGACTTACTGGAATCAAGAATGGGCATGCGAGATAGAATCCGACTCCCAATACCAACTATAGGGGTTGATTATCTTCGGCGAATATAGAATCATAAAAAATACGGACCCAATCAGACTGTACGAGCTTTTGCAGGGCTTCATTTGAGTCGGATAGGCCGTTGTTCTTGGCTAAATATTCCACATTGCTGGGTAAGTAGACCGCCCGGTCGCGAGTAGTAGACATGTAGCGCTGAAGTGCATCTTTGTTCCATTTGTCGTCGAGGACAATGGGAAATGTAATCCTCCGGCCCGGAAATTCCATACTGTACATATCTTTGGGAATATCGTTCTCCGATTTTATGAGAATTTGCAGAATGACAGATTGTGAGATTGCACGGGGATCATAACAGCACTGAAACGTATCAGGTCAGCACAGCACAGAGAGGAAGTCCAAGACTCAGACTCGCAAGAATAGATCGTATACAGGGACATAGCACGCCAATACCAGGTACACTCTTTGCCTGTACGTTGACCTGGAATGCATGTATCCGCGCTCGCACAAAAACGTCCAACTTCATGGGGCCAAACTCGACGAGTATAGCAGAGTCTCCGGCCTCAAAGCAAACGGTCATTTTCGCGTCAAGATATCAATTTGGGGAGAGGTTACCTGACGGAAGCACACCGAAGTATCGTTTTGAGATATCGATGAGCGCCTATGCAAAACGGGTGTTTGTGAAGTGTCCGTGTGCGTAACATCCATAAAGCCGGGTCCAATGAGCGGCTGAGGTGTCGACAACGCTGCAAAATCAGACACAGATTCCAGCCACGCATCGAACTGAGATGATCTGCGGAGCGATTCCTCCCAAGATATTCTTCGAAATTCGACAGTGCTTCCTGGGGTGAGCTGGCCTAGTTTCACCTGCGTGTAATTTGATTAGAATTTGCAAAATCGAGGGAGCAATTTAAGTACAATTGTACGTACATCTCGGCCGTAGCAACAGTACACATACAAAGGTATCCCCCCATATCTGGGCCTTCCTTCGTCAGAATTACAGGTGTATCGCCATTGATATTGATTGTTCCAGGAGCGTAGCCATTATCAAGGATGTTGCTGGGATGAGAGCCTCCTTCACCTCCACTCTCTCTGGCCCACTGGATTTTGTCGGACGAGGTGGGAGCTTCCAGACGAATGCCAAGTCTGTTACTCGAAGGACTGATGCGCCAGTGGGTTGAATAGAATCTATCGATTCCTTCTGGGGTGATAAATTCTTCGTCGTCGTGTGGCCCCGCTAGAACATACACGACCCAGTGAGTAGGATACACAGGAACTAGATTTACGGGGAGAGTCCTGATATCGTCTGCCGTTACGGAACAGTTATCATTGAGCTGTATCACATCTCCTTTCATTAAAGAGCGACCCTATCGACACCATCAAAACAAGGACACAGAACATGCGCAGAAAACAGCTGACCTGGTAGCCCCCAAGGCCCATGGATGTAGACTTTGAGCCTAGATAAGCCGGAATATGGGGGAACCCTCCTCGGATGCAAATATATGTTCTGAGCCCCGTCGCAGACTCGCTCAGGGATCTCGCCTGGATCTCAAATTTAGCGTTTGCAGGGACCATGACTCGGGACCACAATGGCATCTCGAGACCGTTCACTTTCACTGCCACGTTCTTTCCAGTGACCGATACAACAGCTGCGACGAAGAACTGCAGTGAGAATCCGAAGCCCGGCACAACGATGATCTCCAGTCCCTCAGTGTTCCTCGGATTTCCAACCAGTATATTGCCTGCTGAAAAGGCCAGATCGTCCATTGGTCCGCTTCGCGGCATGCCTAACCTCATCATTCGTCCAGGCAAATCCTGAATAGTGCCCTCGATGCCGGAAGATAAAACCTTGAACGCCCTGATGTCACCTGCATCAGCCGGCTGTCATCAGCGACGAGGATAAATACCCGTACCACGGATTGACGCTGAAATCTGCCAAAAATGTTGTCGTCGCGAGCCCTGCTCGGAACTTCTCGTTCTTTCCGATTTCTTCAAGGTACTGGACGTTATTCGGGGGCCCTGAGATTTTGAACGCGCTCAGCGTGAGTAGGAATCGACCAAGAGTTTCATCTCTCGTGCTACCGGTAACGATGAATTTGGCAATGAGAGGATCGAAGTGAGGTATTATTAGCATCCCAGTGTCTACCTAAAGTAAATATCAGTCGCATCGGCCACACAAACAGTTGCGCTGACGACATACCCAAGTATCAACACGAAGCCAGTCTGCTTTATTCTCCGTGAGGGACACGTGTTGCAGGAGACCAGGCGCAGGGATGAAGCCTTCATAGGGATTCTCGGCGTAGATGCGCCCCTCAATTGCGTGAGATCGACCTGCTGCTTTGCTCCTTTCATAGAGATTATCGTAGGTTGCCTGTTGCATCTCAAGCGAATCGGATGGCAGACCGCTTCCTGTGTCACTTTGAGCGATGGCTTGGTTGACCATCAGCTCCACGAGGTCCAGGCCACTATGGATCTCCTCTGTAACGGGATGTTCGACCTGGTAACGTTGCTGTTAAGAGAAAGTTAGCACGCCATGAGCTCAAAGTGCTTACTTGTATCCTGGTATTCATCTCAAGGAAAAAGAACTCAGCAGTGGCCTCGTCCACGAGAAACTCGACTGTCCCTGAGGAAAGCTCAATCACAACGTCTATCAGGGTGGTAGAATCTTCGCTTACCTGCTGAATCATAATTGATGGATCGCGCCAACTCGACCGCTACTTCGCACATGCGTTCCCTCAGACCTGGGATGTAAGGTTGATACTTCAGGGAGGCTGTAAAAGTAAAGAAATACCTGGGTGAGATAAACAAAATGGGCTTGGACTCTCTTCTATCACTTTTTGATGTCGTCTCTGCACGCTACATTCGCGTTCGCGCATGTGAACTACATCACCGAGGCCATTTCCAAAAACCTGTGAAAAGATCAGACGGCGAATAACGGGCGCAAACAGTAGGTGACAAATACTTGAATCTCGATATGCCGCGCAGCTGGATAATACCGCTCTACAAAAACACCTTCGTTGTTGAAGAGCGACTAATAAGTGCAACAGGTCAGCATTCGAAATATTTACTACTTCGAAGAAACAGCACACCCTCGCGCGATTCGTCGTGAGCGAAAAGTTGTTCTTGAGCGCCAGCTCATCCTGGCACACAGCCATGCCCATCCCACCGCCCCCAGCCGTAGCCTTCAGCATAACCGGGAATCCGCACTTTCTAGCAGCGATCAGCGCCTCTTCCTCGCTCGCGACGAGGCCCTCTGATCCCGGAACGACGGCGACCCCGGCGTCGAGCGCCGCCTTTCGCGCCGCATGCTTGACACCCATCAGGCGGATGACGTCGGCGCGGGGCCCCACCCACGCGATGCCGCTCGCCCCCACCGCCCGCGCGAAGTCCGCGTCCTCGGCGAGGAAGCCGTATCCCGGGTGCACGAGCGCCGCGCCGCGCGCCCTGCAGATCGCGATGATGCTGTCGGCGGCGAGGTACGCGAGCGCCTCGGAGGCGGGCACGGGGAGCGGCGCTGCCTCGTCGGCGAGGAGGACGTGCGGGGCGAGTGCATCGGCGGGCGTGTAGATCGCGACGGTGCGCAGCCCGAGGCGCTTCGCCGTTCTGATGATGCGCACGGCGATCTCGCCGCGGTTTGCGATGAGTAGCTTGTGCTTGTCGTAGGGGCCCATGGGCGTGGCTTGGACCTGAATAGCATTTTGCTCATTTATGAATAAGTGCGAAAACGCTTTCGTCTAATGGGGCACAGGCGTGGTTGGGGCGCATGAGCATGATAAGCCCAAAAATAACGTGCGAGGTATCAATTCCATAGACTTGACTGCCATATGACATGGACGATACGTTATCAAACGAAGCCGGCCGAATTGTTGCTCTCGTCGACGAGCTTCTTCACAAGTTGGGCAACCTCCACCGCACCCTGGAGAAACAGAGTGAGATTGCACAGTCAATGGTACCCATTCTGAGCACTTACAGGAGTGTCTGAGTGACAACAAATAGACACCTCCCTAATGTTTTCTCCCAAAGAAAGATGTGTCCCAGCAATTGTTGTAACTTTTTTCTCATTGAGGATTCGCGTGACCTGGTGCAGGTCTGCGATTAGAGCGACCCTTCCCACGCACTCAAAATCAGTGCGTTAATCACTCACCCTCTCCTTGACTATATCCAGCGATACCGGGTCATGTTTCCTGGAAAAAGTCATTAAACGAAAAGCGTCAGTCAGTGCAAGTTACTCGAACGCACTTTGTGATCAGCAGCTTCCCTTCTGCGCTGTAGTCGAGATCGGCGAACCATTCTAGGTACGACCAATGTAAGATTTATTGGGGGCGATAGATAAACAACTGGTCGCACCAGGAATGAATCTCACGCCCGCTTCTTCTGCCGCAGTCTGGTGGGCTGACCCAGCGATGCCGACGAATGCTACATCCTGATTGTCCGCAGAGCGGAAGACCTTAGCTACCTCCACGGCGGCGCGGGCAAGCGGGAGTGAGCGCGAGCTTTGGCCGTACACTGCGCCGTGCTGTTTGATCTGGGCATGTTGTGAGCACAGAGAGATAGCGGGGAAGGCGGGGATCCGCGTACATGGTTCAGAGGCAGGCCGTGGAGTTTCAAAAATCCGCAGAGGGCGCCGACTTGGTATATGAAGCACGACTTGAGTTCGTCCTGAATTATCTGCGGGCTCAGAAACGGATAGAAGAGAAAAGGCTTCCAGACGTACGGGTTCGATGGCCATTTCCCGCCGTCCAAAGCCCTGGAGATCAGGGAGAGACGGATGCGCGCCAACTGCGACGCCGTGTTGTTTGGCCAGTAGAACTGTCTTGTTCATGATCGAGAAATCCCTAAATGAATGCGTGTTCGACACCAGGAGAAAGATTGACGTGGTGAAATGTACGCACGATGCATGGAAGCCACACGCGATATTCGCAAGATGGATGTGCTTCATGAGGCTTTCGTCATCCCCCTATGATACAATGAGCAATGCAGCTACAAGACGGCGAGTAGCTTCCATACAATTGTGTAGAGGGAGAAGCCCTAAATGATGCATATATCAGGCGACCTGAGCTTATACTTAACAACAATCGCATAGGCATACCTCCCCCATATCACAGTTCACCGTGGCCTTGAGACGTAGCGCTTGACTGGTCATGTCAACGAAGTACGGAAGAAACAAGTTCCTAGGCTTCTGTATAATGGAAATAGGACAAAATGAATATCAGTATGGGAAGGAGATAATTCGGATTGAATGCGGACCGGTTTCCTATCAATGCCACTAAATCATAGTCAAGGGCAAGTCAAGGGTCGTGATTTTCGACAGTCATTTGCGCGGTTTGATTTGGTTACCACTTGCAACGTGTCCCACAAGAAATCATCTCTCGTTTTGCGCTCCTGGCTGGGTGACGTCGCCACCAGTGTTCGTTCGGCCGTTGACGGAATCTTGGGCGGGGTACGTAGCAGCTAGGAACTGAAGAGAGTATGAGTCACGATTTCCCGGTTTCTGGCTCTCGATGAATGGTTAGAGGAATAGATTCGAGCAGCCGTGTTGGTGGTGGTGGTTGTTTTGGCCAAGTTCAATTTGACAGTTCGACGTTGCGCCGTCGCGTCTTTCCAAGCCTGGGAAACTACGCGCCGTCCCTGCGGGCCGATGGGCCGCCGATGAAATCAATTTCGGATAACACGCGCGCGATGCGCACGAGCGACGACGATTGTGCTGTCCAAGTGCTACCAGGCTTCTTGAAAATATCTCAGCCCCATTTCAATAAATCAAGTACTAAACTAGCTCACAGAGCGCCGTCCGGAGCGCATCATTAGAGATCTCAATTTTGGGTGAATTTTCGGCCGCTGTGCGCGTCAGTAACACCGACACCGACACAAATTACAATTAGTAACCCGAGAACTTGAACAGAAGACACCACTCATGGCTTGTGCGCTTGTAAGTAGTCTTTTCTCACTCGGTGAGAATAATATGCAATTTTGTAGGGGTCAAAGACGATCACGAGGTCAAATTCAAGGATTACAAAATATACATGTACATGGGATCATTTGTCGAAGACACATTCGAGCTCCGGGTGCTAAGGAAGAGTGCGAATCATTTAGCACTTGCATTCACCGGGCTTGCACGCGCAACTGCATTACAGAAGCTTAGCTAAATGATAAGCGGCATTCGTAGAAGTTCACTTACGTGGTGCAAGTGCAAGTGGAGCTGCCGCATCCAGCGGTGGATTGGGACACAGGGGTCGAGTGTCCGCAGGTACAGCTGATGAATTGAATCAGTTTTGGGCGCTCATCGTGGTATAGCAAGTAACGCTTACTTAGAACCGCAGTTGCACGTCGTGCAAGTGCATCCGGACGATTGGGAGACAAGGATGTTCTGGGAGGCCTAGCACGCAAATGCATTAGTTGCACGGAATGGAGATCTCATCTGGAAGGGCAAGTACACACCTGCATAGTAGCTATTGGTGTATGTGTAGTAGAGTTTGGAAGATTGCTTTAGATGTGAGTGTTGGTGGATGAACTGTTGGAGGGCGATAGCTGGAATGGTCGGCCTTTTATACCGCAGCTCGTGTTGGTGCCTATTTACTCCGTTTCACGCCGCACCCCACCCAGAATGATCGGGCGGTATGAGGCAAATGTGCGACGCCAATTTGAAATTAGGCCTGCCAAGTGGGTTTAGGCTAACGACTGCGATTGGCTGTCCACAAAATGCCTCATGCTGACTAAGGGCGCTCCAGAAAATGCCTCATGTCACATGCTGCTGCGGACTAAAAATATCGCTGGGCCTCCCTCTCCTGCCCAAAGCCGCCCCCGTCGGCCGAGTGACAGTACTTAGATGGTTCTTACATGGTGCTGTGTATGCGTAGCCTTAATAATTCGCCAATGATGGAATACTTAGTCCATGCTGCTCTGCCAGTGATCAATTGATTACTTATCCACCGTCCTACTAGGCTGAATAATCCAGATCATCTACTTCGTGCAATCTGTTCGACGAATAGAGGAGCCTTCTGAGCCTTAAAAGGTCATGATGTAAAGACGTGATATCTCTGTCAGCGCCCAAGCTGGGGTGCAATGTGCATTGGGGTGTGCTGGGGTGCGTCACCCTTCATTTTTGAAATGCCGAGCGCTACTAAGAGATCATCATCTGATCTTTGGCCTGGGCTGAAAATACTTTGATACCCCTTTCTATACACCCCTTTCTATACCATCATTGACCCATCCATAGAGATAGCGGTATAAGGGAACGCCCGGGTCATATGGTAAGGGTAGTCTTCTCATCCTCCGGCTGGCTATCAGACCGGTCCACCGCCTAGCCCGAATGAATGTATGAAGACTTACGACAGAACAAGACCATGTGTTACAACAGCAATACAACAGTCTAAGAAATCATGGAATACCATGGCACCGTAGAGCCGCGGAGGCATGTAAGCATTTATTGATAGACAGTTACATAGGCCATTCCAGTGATGCACAAGATGGCGTCCCTGTATTTCTTTGATTAATCCTGGCACAATATGAAGATGCTATATACAAAATATAATTAATGAACAATAGCAGAACGCTGCGAATAAAAATACGATTGTTTCTGAGCATATATACGTCACGGAGCAGGCATCAATAAAAGAACGCTGATGTCCAGAGCCGCAGACGCAATGTACGCCGGGTGGCGGGGCCCAACGACAGGCCTACCGCGGTGGCCATCTCGTCGAAGAAGAATATGAGCCGCTATCGCGGCGAGGTGGCGGCTGGTCGCGCGGATCCCACGCTCCTCCTCGGTCATCGCGTCCTCGCGGATATCCCGCCTCGCGCTCCCTGCTCCGCGGCCGCGCCCTATTCGCGTCCCGGTCATCCTCGAACCCGCGCTCCCTATCTTTGGCCCTGTCCCGGTCCCCATTCCTATACGTGCCATCCGAGCCCGCGGTGCCCCCGCTCGCCGGCGGGGGCGGGAGGTGGCCCGGCCGCGACGCATAGTCGCGCGTGGGAGAGTGCACGGCGGCGGCGGCGGCAGACGGTCGATTGAGCGCCGCGGCGAGGTTCACTGGGAGCGCGAAGCTCTGCGTCGGCGAGGGCAGCATCTGCGGGTTGTGCGTGCCCTCGCCGCGGAGCGCGCGCGGGGCGGTGGGCAGCTGCTTCGCGCGCTCGGCCTGGTCGTGCGCGATCCGCGCTTTGGCGGCCTTGATCGCAGTCATGCGGTCCGTCGGCAGGGCTTTGCGGGGCGGGTCGGCGGAGATCGTGGGCGAGTTCGCCTTTTCGTGTTTTACTTGGAGGGGCGGGGTGGCCTTGGAAGTGGACGCCTCTGCATTGGCCGACTTTCCGACGTTCTTTTTCTTGGCCTTCGGGACGTAGGCGGCATCGTCGTCGACGTCCATCTCGAAGTCCTCGTCATCGTCGTCATCGTCATCGTTGGCGTCTTTGGCGCGCTTTCTCTTGGTTGACGAGCTGCTTTTGAGCGTACTCGCCACGCCGCCCTTGTCACCGGAGACCTTCGTTGGAGACCACTTCTTGACGAAGTCAACTATGGTCTTCGAGACGCGTGTGTTCATACGGATATCGACATGCTGATCTCTCACATCCCTCCGCATATCCGCAATGCCGGCCGCCAGCTGGGCAAGTGTGGCTTTGTCTCTGAAGGCATATATCAGAATGGATATGCCGATGAATTCGACCGGCGAGATTTTGGCGGGCGTCCGCAGGACTTTGCTCAGTTTTTTGTCCTGCACGATTTCTGCGAACAACCGGAATGCCTCTTCCACTGATTTTTGCGTCGATGCTTTCAGCGGCTCGTCGATGCTGAGCCACTTTTCGAGCTGGGGCATGCTCATCAGCGCTTTGAGGTTGGCGTATGTCTCCATGCAGCAGACGGCGTTGGCAATGCCGCGGAAGTCGCTTCCGCGGCTTACATCCCAGGCGAGATGCTTGGGCCCCAGCCAGCCGTCCTCCTTCGCGTATTGGTTTTGAAGGTCGCGAATGAAATCGGTGCGAGGTGTCTTGACCACTTGCAGCTTCTCTGAAGGGAGGTCAGTAGACAAACTTTACACGTGTAGGTAACGCACCTGCAGGAGTCAAGGCCATGCCCAGCTGCACCCTCTGCTCTCACGCAGTTGGTCATGAGGCACGATGAGAGCGGAGTGCAACTCACCTGGAAGATCTCCCGCTCGTCCGAGTCTGTTATATCTTGGTATTCGACACAAACGATTTGTTTATTGGCAAATAGTCTTCTGTACTTTTCGGGCAGTAATCTTCGTTTGGGTCCGGAAGCCCCGATGTCTTTATAGTACAGTTTTTCTCCAGTAAGACTACACATAAAGGGATTCATGTGAGCGTTTTTACTGGAGAAACAGGGCGAGTGGACCTTACGGGTCCTTATCTAGTAGGTTGATTTCGTTAGAAGTGTCGAAATGGGACAGAATGAACAAACTTCTTACGAGGTATCTGAAAGCAGTGGTGAGTGGGATTCTTCGGGCAAATGATTGAAACTTACTATGCCTTCCATGAATCTTCGCGGATGAAGGAGAAGCAGACAGGTAAAATTAGTATAGGAAGTAGATATGCAGTTGGCTGCGCACTTGTGGATGGAGGTCAAGCGCTGTTTTCCATCGATGCACGTCTTAGTCTCCGAACCATCCTCCTGTGCATTCACAGCAAATATCACGGGTGGAATGTAGAAATTCCTAAAAACCGAGTCGATAATGCCGATTTGCTTCGCTTCTGACCATACGACGTCTATGAGAAATATATGAATAATTTGCCCATGCAAGCGAGGGCAAAACCTTACCGCGCTGATATTCCGGCTCCAGGTTGATATCACAGCCATATATTTGATCTAGAAGTGATTCAGAAACGTTTAGACACGACTTGACGCGCCAACACGCACCGTATAGCGCCTGGGCGGTGTACGTTGTCGCTCTGGGAACCTTCAAAGCATTTCTGATGCGCCAGCCAGTGTACGCTCCCTTCTTTCCCTTCTTCTTCGTTGTCTCCGCATATTCGTCGTCGCTCTCGAGTTCGGTAAGGTCTGAGTACACTTCATCGTCGGAGGCCATGTGATGGGGGGTCGGTAAAAGCAGCGGGAAATGGTTGGAGCAAGCTCCCGAATCGGAACCTTAACCTTACCAAACAACATCCGTCAACGGACTCCGCCAAGTTGCCGGCGCCGACTTCAGCAAGCACCTCACCTTCGCCGAACCACGCCCGGGCGGCGGCATTCTCGCGCCTCTAATGAATCCCGACCATTTCAAGACGCCGTCGAACAAATTTCTTATTGATGCGTCGTCACGGCGCTCAGCCGCGGTGAAGCGAGATTCACTAGCTGCAGAGCTGGAACGGGGTGAGTCTGCGGGAAATCTCAAAGGGCCATATCCACGCCTATTTACTGACACTGTCAATAGACCCGCAACTGTCGTCTGCGAAACGGCAGCAGCGATCCCAGGTCTTCACGTCGTCTGTATCGCATGCAAGCCTTGAACGCCAACTTCTTGCCGCTCAAACGGCAAAGCTTGAGTTGGAGACAAAGCTGCGCGAGAAGGAGCTGCTGGTTGAACGGCTGGAGAAAGACAGGCGCTGGTTCTCCGATAGAGAAAAGGAGGAGCGCGAGGAAAAGGAGCGCGAACGCGAGCTCCACGACGAGGCCAAGGTGTGTGGCACGATCACGCTGGCTTCGTCTGCTGACATTTCTCTCAGCGGAAATCCGACGCTGAGAACCGTTCGCTGCGAATATCGAACTCGGCCCTTCAAGAGGAGCTCGCGGACCTGAAAGACGAGCATGATGCACTGTCGCGTCGCACGACGCAGAAGATTGCCTCGCAGCAGGCCCAGCTCACTACATATTCGCATCATAAGTCGGTCCTTGAAGAAGAGCTCGATCAATGCAAACAACGGCTGCAAGCGCAAGATGCCACGCTGCATGACCTGCAGGCGCAATGCGACGAACTTGCGCTGGGGCGAGAAACCAACGAACGCCAGGCGGCCGAGGAGGAGAGCATGGCGGTTGTCCGCGAAGAATTACATCGCCAAGCGGACTACCTACGCACGCTAGAAAGCACCAACGGGAAGCTCACGTCTGAGGTCAACATCTTGCGCGAGCGGAATACCAGCGTCGAGGTTCTGCGCGAAGAGAAGCGCGGCCTGGAGCGCAAGGTGCAGATGCTCGATGACCTCAGGACAAAGGTCGTCCAATTGGAGGCCGAAGTTGCGGCCGGGAGAAGGGAGCGCGAGGAATGGTGAGATTATTTCTTTGATTACAAGCCAAAACTAAACCTGGGTAGGGCGGAAAAAGCTGCAGACACAAAGCCTTCGAATACCCCAATATCCGTCACCCAGGCTCTCTCTGACCTCCGTCTGGTTCATGCAAGACTCGCCGAAGAGCACGGGGCCACTGTTGCCCTTCTTAAGCAGCGCGAGGCGCAAATTGTCGGTCTTGAGCAGCGAGAAACGCAGTCCCGACAAACCGTCGCATCGTTGGAACAAAACCTGAAACTCGCGGCGGAGAAAGTTGCACGGCATGAGACGCGTGCGTCGCTTGCAGAACACGAGGTGACATTCCTACAAGCTCTTGTGGTGAGTTTGTCCTTTACCGCGTCTACCACTGCTGACCTCTGCCAGGCAAGTTACAATGCAGAGGAAGTACAAATTGACGACATTCACATCGATGCTGCGAAGGTGGAGCGAATCCGCCAGCTGGAGACTGTACTGCTCGAATACAAAGAAGCAAATACACGACTAATGCAGGAAGTCGACGCTCTAGGCGGAGTCGATTTTGGAGACCGCTCGGAGCTCTCGGCGGAGGTTGAGAAAGAGCGCCTCGAGAAGCTTGCACTCCGGAAAGGTGCCCCCCCTGCCTGATCTTCCCTGCAAAATTACTTACTTTTTTGGTTTTTAGAGTTCGATGACGTCCAAGCAGAAGCGAAGCAGAACATCGATAAGATCGATGAATTAGAACAAACGTTATTCGAATTACGAGGCGAAATTGCCGGTGGTCGACACGTTCCTCCTGGCGTGCGCATTCTCTCGATGCAGGATAACCCTGAGCAGCAATGGTTTGATCTTCGGCAGGCTGCCATGGACCGATTGAAGGGCGAGAATGAGGCTCTGATGAACCGACTCAAGGAGCTGGAAGAGAGCGGGGCCCGCGTTGATACCATGGACTCCAGAGAGGACCTCGTTCCCCGGGAAAGCTGGGAGCTCGTGAATAGAGAACGGCAGGAACTGGAGGAGACGGTGAAGCAAAAAGAGAAACGCCTTCTTAGGTTACAGCAGGTATGTATGCGCGCTATCAAACCGTTTTCCTTATCAAGCTGTCAACTGGCGCTGATTTGATACGCTTTAGGTCTTCACTTCGAAAAGCGCAGAGTTCCGCGAAGCGATCGCCTCTATTCTTGGCCTCAAGCTTGCGTTTTACCCCAATGGGCAGGTCCGGGTGACCTCTATATACGACCTTGATGCATCATTTGTCTTTCAACCAACGTCACGGTCTGAAGGCGCACGCATGCAGCTTGTCGCGCAAGGAGAAGGTGGCCCCCAGGACTTACCCAGTCTGATGGAATACTGGATCGAGAAAGAGCAGTGCACTGCGGGCTTTCTAGCGAGCGTCACACTGGAGTGTTACGACAAATCGAAGCGGTAGAACAACTCGTAGAGGCCCCCCTGCATCATGGCCGATAACCCTTCACGTCCAGTTCCCCGCCAACCACTGCTGTCCACGACGACCTGCGCCCGATCTACACCTCGGGCTGCTCTTGGGCTATATATACTATCGAGACGATCTATCTCTTGGGAATATTTGTACAGTTTGACATCTGCGAAATAATATCGTACTTGCGCCGGCAATTAAGCTGCTGTTGCGGGCACTTCGGGCTCTCACCGGGAATGCAAAGTGTCGCTGACGAATGGGGCTCTCTCTTGGGCTAGCTAGGCAACGAGTGAGCGAACTTTGTCATCGTCAAGCCATGGCGGGCGCCCATATCTTACCATCAACCAGTCGACTTACCATCTTTTACCATCCTCCATTTTACATCTCCAAAAAGATATAGTTAAGTCCATCAAATTCATGGAGTCATCACTGATTCATCTAAACATTGCGCTTACGGTCATTGTTGCGATCCACAGCTTCTTGCGGCAGCCTCGTTCCCCTCAATATTTTTCAAGAAGACAAAGGGAGAGCAGCCGCAGAATTTTTTTCCTGAGAAAGCACGGCCTCGTCTAGGCAGAACCTGAGGTATGTGATCGAGTTGGACTGCACTAGCGAACCATAAATACGGTAAACTGTGCGCGCCTCACCAGAGTAACAAGACGGCCCTTTGGCCCACGCCGACGGGCCCGTCTCCGTCGCTCGCACACTCTTGAGTGTGGGACCTGACATCATCAAAGCAAAAATCTCCGTCAACACCCTCCTCAGCACGGCTGGGAAAACTGTCCAGGGCAAAAGGCAGGCCTCACTATCAGCGTGCGCGAGCTGCTCACAATGAGGCCTGGAAAGGCATCGGCTGTGGGAGATTTCCTGGCTGAGAGTGCCATTATGCTGCGCTTTCCATCACGGATCCATTTTGAATTTGGACCTTGAAAGGAGAGAAGGCTCTGCCTGCGAGCGAGACAGAAGTGATGGCTGCTGTGTGATATGCGCTCTGGGTTGCGGGGGCTATTAATTTTGTTGTTGTTACCTTCTTTTGCGACGGAAGAGTCCCGCGAAGCGCACCTCAGTGGTTCGGTGGCGTCTGCTCTATCGTGTGCTCTCTTCTTGGACGCTCGTAAAGTGTTCGCCGTCTCAGCCTTTCACTAAATATGTCTTGAGTATAGCAGCAGATGTTATTATCGATTAGCCGTCGAAAAAAATAGGTTGGATGTGTCGTACTTACGGTATACTGCTACCAATTCACATTACCCACAAGGTCGATTGATCTCGAGCAGGTTACGCTTCGTGGACAACGCCAAGAAGTGGGAAGTGAGAACTTTATTGCAAGCAGTGCACACGTTGTTAAAGCAAGGCCCTCGTCCCATTTAAATAGATTGAGCAAAACAGGGGCTTTTGATATATACGCTAAATCCGGGGATTAGTGAGAACGGCTCTTGACTATACAACACCATGTTGTCGACCAGATCACCAGAGCGAGACCAGCGCTCTTACCACCCCCAGTTCAACTCCCCGGAGGCCGACATAATTTTGGTCTCCTCAGACGACACCGCGTACCGCGTACCCCACTTTACGTTGCGCAACACCTGTGGCTTCTTCCGCAGCCACCTTGCGGGGTACACCCCGCCCTACGGGCCCGGGGACGGCGCCGACAGACTCCCCCCCATCGAGGTCGTCGAGAAGGACAAGGTTCTTTCGAAGGTGCTCTGCATGCTCTGCGGGCTGCCCACCGGCACCTGGGACTCCATCGACGAAGTAGACGACGCCGCGGCCCTCGCACAGCGCTGGGACGCGCCCGGCCCCCTCTCTATAATCCGCTGTGGAATCACGGCGCCTATGTTCCTTGCCGACCCACTGCGCCTGTACGCGATCGCGACGCGGCTGGGTTGGGACGACGAGGCGCGCGTAGCGTCCACGCAGACGCTCAGCCTCGACCTCTACGACGAAGAATACCGCCCAGCGCTCGAGCGTATATCCAGCCGCCATTTGATGGCGCTCATGCGCCTGCACCGCTCCCGGCGGGATGAGTTCAAGTGCTTGATCGACGGTGATTCCTACTTCGGTGCTGGGAACGCCGCGGGATATCTTTGTCCGGGATGTGGCGAAGAGACAACCAACCACACCTGGCGGGAGTTGAAGGTACGGATGTATATTGAGATGGATAGGCGGCCGCTCGGAGACACTTTATGTGGATTGGAAATGGAGGAATGGCCGGAGGCAGTTGCCTGTTGGAACGCTAAATGTCGAAATTGTGGGAGGTTGAACTATAACAAAATTAACACACTTCGAGATATCAAGGACTGCGTCGATAAAATCCCTCTGCATGTATAGGCTAGTCTGTTAATTTAGTCCACTCGTGTCACAGATGACTACTATGCTTCCAGACGTTCAATCCAGCCAGTTCTAGAGTAGCCTCATGGCACTTGATTCCAACGGTCGTAATTGTTTGTCGGGAGAGTATGTTGAGCTTGTCAAGGCCATCATGGGAAAGCTAGTACTATTGGTTCGAGAAAGAGTCTGTGTATTTCTATAAATCACCTCAGTCAGTAACAAGCTTATAATTTAATTATCAATAAAATGGTGCAGCGAGCAGGAGCTAAGATGTAACCAGCCAGATACTCTTCGAGTCATCCAGCAGTGCACCGCTTCAACGGTGATTCGAGTTCCACATTGTTCAGGCGGTGTGTCCCGTCTTCAACGGCATTCGGATTGATGGTGCCGCGGCCGCATACACGCGGGGCAGTGACCCGACGGACAAGAGCCGTGCTATTTCAAGTTTGATCAGGTCGCCCGCCGCGTTCAGGCCTTTCATACTTACCCAATTTTACTCCATCATAGCCGAGCCCGGCACACTGGAAAGTGGAAGCCTCGACTAGAATGAACCACCTGAACCTTCGCCTTACTCCTGCAATTCTATCGCTTCTAGCTTTGTGTCAAATTTACAAAGGATTTTGCGTGCGCCGCTTACGGGAGCTATGAATCACAGTGGAGTAGGGGGATATTAATCTTTGGCTTATATAGACTGATTTATAATAATCTAGAGAAGGACGTAACGTAGCGGCTACTAAAGGGCAGAATTTGTGAATGGTGTTCCACAAGTTGATTGAAACTTTGGCCACCTCATTGTCCTCTGCGAACAGTCGACGAGACTGACCATTGAAATTTAACGAGAGTACTCGCGCACTTTCCACGGATTTAATAAACATGTGGTCAGACGAAGGAATGACTTCGGACGGGTGTAAGTAGGCCATCACGGATAAGTAATAGTACTATATATACCCCTTTGAGAGAGGTGAAGAGACAATGAGTGTTCAAATAACCTGAAGTTACGAATAACCTTGGTTACTACTTCAAAAAAGACATTATATCACGAGCTGATTTTTGAGAAGCCGAGCAGCATGTACCTCTGCTCTATCCCTGCTCACCGCACTTGGATACAGGTCTATTAAAGGCACGACAAAGATTAGATTGCGGCTCGGCATGTCTAAAATTAGAGGATCTCACGTCATCGGTCTTCCTAATAAACGCTATAAGCGCTCACTCAGTAAGCGCTGAGTATTCGGACAACGAAAGCCGGCTGAGTGCTTTGAGAGTCCGCAGACATCTATTTGGGTATCAAATCTACCTAGTGGAACTCAAGATAAGTCATCTTCAGTATGTATCAAATATATGCATCTGATTGATTCAGAACTGGCTAATTACCGCGTCTGCTAGCCTCTGGATATCTCGGAATATCTTGATCTTTCAGTCCTATAGATGGATTTACAGATCATGCGCATGCTGGTCAACTAACGACTACTCCGCTAATATTGTCTATGAGATATTCACCAGATACATCTTCGGAGGCCGGCCCTTTGTGCCCAATCTAGCGGAGCCATAGCTGAGCTGCACAAAAAGTAGCATATTTGGAACTGCCTGGGTATCATACCAAATCCAGGATGAAAGTTTACTATTGGCCATCACTATATACAGAGAGTAACAAAAAATTATACCGCATTCTTCAAGGTAATTGCGAGCAAGTGTCTATCTATATACAGCGAAAAACGTTGGAGTAAGCGAATGGAACTAGTACATATGTAAATTAGCAATAGAATGGAACAAGAGTAGAGTATTGAACAAGGGTAGTATTGAACAAAGCGATCAGTCGGACGCGCACACTAGTTGTGTTCCACAGAAACGACAATTCGCTGTCCCAAGAGATTCAGCGGATGGGTTGTGTCATCGCCGGCGCTCACGACTATTTTGCCGCCGCATACACGCGGTGTCATGATCCCGGACCCAGACGCGAGTCGCGCCATTTTGATCAGGTCACCCGCGTTGCCCTTCATTGTCGGCTTCACCTGGTCGTAGCCGAGGCAGGTGCACTGGAAAGTGAGCTTTCGCGTCATCGTCTGGAAGTCGTGCGATTCATTTCCTTTTGTGTGTCTGCAGGAAATCAGCCAGGGCACTGAGCATGAACGAGGGCGACGCACTCAAAGGAGAGACGAGCAATCTTGCGCAGGTCGTTCGCGACCATCTGGACGCGTTGCGCGTGGGAGATGGTCGACACTGCGACGATCGCGTGGTGACCGTGGAATTTAAGCTTCTTTTGTACCAGCATCCGCCGCTTGAGGGACTCGTACATGGCCGAGGCTGTCTGGTACTGTTTCCCGTCGATAGTCTGCTGGAGGAGATAAGTAAGGTATCGTCAGGTGGAAACTACTGTTCATACATACCGTGCTGGAGGTGGTCGCCGGACGCGTTGCAGGTTTGGCGCCCGTCTGCGCAAGGACAATGTTCAGGCGGTTTTTCAACTGCGCCAGGGCAACCCGCTTTTCCTCGTCTTCAAGCTCCCGGAGCGGCTTCGCCGCTATCTTCTTGGCTAACGCCGCCTTCACTGCAGGCTGGTTTTCCTTTGGCTGTGGACGCGTTGGCGGCGCGTCGTCGCTGTCATCGCTGTTGCGGTTGAGAGCGGCGAAGGTGTTGACGTCCGAAACCCGCCGCTGCCGCTCCCGCCTGCGCCGCGCCGCCAGTTGTGACTTCTTCCTGTTCGTCTCGCGGCAGCTAGGGCAGTTTTTGAAGGAAGCGGGGTTGACGGTGACCTTTCTGCACGTTGCGCAAAATGGGAGGTCGCGCTTTGGGGTCCCAGGAGTTCTGGGAGACCTCGAACTGGAGGCCAAGAGAGTGGGGTCCATTTAGAAAGTAAAAACGCGAGAAATTGAGGGCTAGGGGTTTTGAGCGGTGAAGGAATAGGTAACGGGGAATAAAAGTGAGGTAGCAAGGTTTTGATGAATCGTGGCGCGTTTACACGTGGGGTGACCTCGACGCGATTGTTGCGAAGAAGTTGTCACGCTTTCATCAGGAAATTAAGGAGGTTCTTATCTAATCATATGAACACTTAAAATGCATTGCGGATAATTGTCGACGCTACGAGGAAGGGGTCATATTTTAGATCAATTCACAACGCCAGATATGCGTAGATAGTTGTAGGTCCGATTAATAACCCAGACGTGATTCTGCGACTTCGTTATAACAACGTTGCACTGCCACGGAATTGATATCACCTCCTGCATGATGATGGAGCGGCTGCAATATTCTCATTAATTGTCTGCAAGGCATCGGGTTTTCGGAGGTTTACAACACCGCTCTAAAATTGAGTTCACTTCACAACACCAGATATTTGTAGATGGTTCTAGGTCCGGTTAATAATCTAGATGCGTTGTCGCGCGTTCGGTGACATGATGTTGCGGGGCTACAGAACTAATGTTTTCCTTCCGTATGATGACAAAGCCTCTGTAAGATTCTCATCAGCTATCTACAGGATATCGGAGGCTCAGAAGCTCACAATGCACTGCAGTTTAAGAGGCTATCAAATACGGACGTCATGAGTTTGTTATAATAATACTGCATTGATTCGAAATTTACGCCGACCGTCTGAATCGATGACAAAACCATTACTATGTCATGAGCTGTTTTAGGATTTTAATTAACTGTCTACAAGATATCAGAGGCTGGGAGACTGACAATACGCAGCAAACCGAGAGACTACTGCATGGGGTGTCATGGGTCTGTCATAATAATGCTGCATCACCATGGAGTTCCCCTCGTTCCCCTCGTCTTTATAGAGTAGTAAAATTTCTTTGGTCCGAAGACGGAGCCGCTGTAGGGGTCTCGTCGACTATACACAATATATCGGGGGCTCGGGGGCTCACAATACGCTGCAAATTGAGAGGCTATTAGACGAAGTGCGGTGAGTTTGTGATAATAATGTTGAGTACCACAGAATTTATGTCGTCCTTTTGAATCGACGACAGAACCGTTGTCAGATTTTGTAACACGCATCCCACCTCTGTATGACGACACAGTACCTGCAGTGCTCTTATCAATTGTCTGCGAAATTATGGATTCTCCGGAATCCATATTGATTGCGGCGATCTGAGTAGCAATCTGAGCTCGACGTGATGATGTTGCTTGAGGATCGCGCCAAAAATAAAAGGCAGTCAATGCGTTACAAATTGTACAGACAGCTACTACACGACGACGGGAGCTAAAATATTGATGGGGCTCTCGCATATCCATCCTGATCCTCTGACTGAACAGTCATTCTGTCCAACTGACTCGCGAGGAATCATCGCCTTCTGCGATTCCGGTCCAGTGCCAGTGCTAGACCACTATTCAAGAGCGCACCCTGCGCAGCATGCTAAGGATGTCACGAGGCGGCGCTCGGTCGACGCACGATGTGGACGGAGCCTGTGCAAAGGGTAGAGTGAAGCCTTGAGTGCAGCAGATGGGTTAGAGGCTCACCGAACGGCCTTTTCCCTGTCTTTTTCTTCGGCGAGACCCGCAGCGAGCTATGGCTAGAGGCGCGCGGCATATGCGTGCTCATGAGTTAGCCACTACCCTCATCTGCTGGCCGCGGTATTTCAAGACGCGAGGTAGCACGGGAATGGGCACGCACCAAACAATGCTATAGAGGTGGCATGAACCTGAGAAAAATTCATGTTCCAAAGGGTGCCAGTTGAAAGACTCACCCCCCATAAGCGCTAGGTTGAGTAAGAGGAAGCAATGCAAGTAGTATTCCCTACATCAGTGCTCGCAGAGGACCAGGGCATCAACAATCAGTCAAGTCTTGCCTACCTGCACAATTGGGCTTTGATTGAAGTGGTCTTGCCTTTGTCGTCGGCAAGGTTGTAAGGTCGGAACGTCTCTATCAGCCTCAGTTCAACGTGGAACGCTATCGTGCGGCATCAGGTAGGATGATATGAAGTACTTTAATTCACTTGCCTAATTTACTGGAGGGCTTGAGGTGGGAGGTATCGACGTATACGAGCTGGGGTTGTCAATTCGGAGGGAGCGGGTATAGGCATTAAGTGGGGTAGAAATTGAGCAGGGGGGTCATGCTTATATACCTACATACCTGTGGAGCTTCTCCACCTTTGCGCGCCCTAAACAACAATAAATGATTCATTGGAAAGTCAGCTTCCCAAGCTATTCGCCGAATGCTCCACAGCAGGCCACGGCACCTCTAGATCTGTTTAGATGATAATAGTAAGCGAGGTATAGAATGGTGCAGTGTACAGACTGCGGCGACAGCGAGCGCGTTGATGAGTCTGACGGCGCATCAGATTGGCCCACGCAAGGTATGTTACTTTGACAAGGAACAAAGAGTCATAGGACTCTCTCCTGCTCTCTCCAGCGAACTTAAATGCATATAGAGATACTGAAATGGATGGTAGTATACAAGGAGTAGCACAGCCAGTAAGTAGTCGACCAGAGGCAAGTAATCGGCAAGTAATCAGACAACAAGGTACAGAAGCTTGAAAATCGTACAAAAACAGTTACACTCGATTCTGGGAGTTACAGCAGACAAAGAAAGACGACAGAAAAAAATGCGTACTAATCGAGCAAAATCATTCAGCTAGTCTGATTCTTCAGAGACAGCCCTAGCCCGTTTGCTAGGGCCTGCTTCCTGTGAACGACTTCGCTTCTGCACCTTGTTCGACTCCTCCAAGTCCGGGCTACCAATATATTTAAGGTCGTTGAATTCTTTCTGTTCATCAAAATCTGCCTCTGTCCACTTTCGCTTCCCCTCAGTACCTTCGGCATCCGCATCGAGCTGCAGTTCAAAGCTTTCCAAAATGATTTCAACGATGGTGGCATAGGGTATATCAAGGTAAACACCGTTGGGGTTTTGAGTTGCGACGCTGTAGACGTGCTTATTTAGTATTTTGATAGAGCCGTCTGCGATATTTCCATTGCTGTCATATATCTAGAAGTGATGGACATTGTAGGCAGACTATTAGACGATGGACAACAATATCTGATATCACTCACTTCTTCCGTCTTCCTGCTAACCTTCCACGTAACAACCTCTCGACCCCATACAACACTGAATGTATATTCAAGTGAAATAGAGGGGTCATCGTCGCTGGAACCATCAGTCCGTCGTAAGATGTAGCACTCTTCATGAGTAGTGTTAGTGTCAGGCCGGAGGTATTTCGAGACCGTCCACAGGGAGACGCTAATCCCTGCTAGCTCCCTTTGGCCACCTGGATCCTTCTTGTAACCAATGTCCACGGCGATTCCAAGGTTTGTATTACCGCCCGAAGCTGCGACGGAATGTGCTGTAGCCCGTTCCAGCATTTTTCTACTCTGGCTGAAGCCGATTTCCCAGATGATAGTGGGGAAAACCTTTCTATACCGCGCTACCAGGCCTCTGGAATTCCGGGATATGTTTGGGTCGAAATGGCCAAAGTCTGGCGATTTGATTGTGCCATCTTCAAGCCTGATTTGTGCGCAGCCCCTATCGTTTATCCTCTTGAGGGTTGAAATCGATCGACGATCTTCAGATACGGCGTAGAGTATGTCGGTGATAATTTCGTGGGGGAAACTGGGATATTCAATGATCAAAATCTCCGTCTTCGTATTATAAGTCAACCTGGAATTTGTAGATTAGCGGTTAGCGACTTGACTTCGCGTCTTGAGGGTTACGACATACCTCAACTTATCCCACCCTTCAGCGTCCTGTAGTCGGAAAAAAACACCCTCGGAGACATGTGTGATGGTGGCGATAGTTTCCTTCCGGTCAAGAACAGCTTTCATTTTTGCGACTGCTGTTGAGTAGACAATATCGTCGGGGCCCGGGACTACGGTCTTTGATTTCGATGAGCCCGCAGTCACAACAGAAGCCTTTGAAAAGCTGTCTTCAGTATATGTAGCAGGAGAAAATAAGTTGAATCACCACTGGGCGGATCTCTTTGGCAACGACGGATGTCGGTGTCCCTTGTCGAGATTTCRGAGTGCTCCTCCTTGCTGCTTGGTACGAGACTGAATTGGAGAACGATGTTGAAGGCGCAGAGTAGCCGCCTGCGGAGGACGTGCCATACATCATGTCGGTTATGTTGAAAGAAGAGGGGTGTGGAGGTGATTCATTCCTACATTGGATAACATGCCCATGAGCCTTATCTACGTTAATAAACTTGTCAGCGGATGGAGTGCGAAAGACCTCGAAATAACGTTATGAACCAGCTGAGCAATTACCAAGATACCTACTTGAAGCCATTGACACTCTTCGCATAGAGCCAAATAGCGCTAAGTGGATCGAGGAGACGTATTTTTTACGTCGTTAAGACACAAATGAGGGGCTGGGACTTGGAGCGACATGCATCTACAGTGTGAATAAGTTCTAAATATCAGTTTCTGTGCACAAAGTAGTTTACGATTGCGCCCGGCGAACCCGATGATAGCGATGAAACTAAATACGAGCAAATACAGGCATGATATTTTGATTGATTGATATACTCTTAGTTAAATCTGATACTCAGTGAATGCGATATATGAGCCTGACTGTCGAAAGCTTATCGATGCCGAACTTCGCTGCGCCGCCCAACTTGACTTCAACGCCGCCTCGCGGTACCGCTATGATATCCACGCGTGCCCTGTAGTTACTAGTCACAAATATCAGGGGCGTCTCAAGGAATTAGTGTAGTGCGTACTCGCCAGGAGGCCAGGAGAACGTTCACCGGCTAGAAACCCCAAAGCACCTTCGCCGCGATCAACGCGCACCACCAGCGATGTTCGTCTTGCACGAGAGCCGGTGGTGTGCGAAGATTGCTGCACCTCCTCTGAGAGCGTGGTGAGCATTGTCCGTCACGCGTTAGCACCGTTCGGTGCCATTGTTGTGCATCGTGAGCAGGTCACTCACTACCACCGCGTCGCGACATCAGCCATAACTCGCGCAGGCGCTATCTAGGTTCTTTGAGATCACGGCGGTGGCGAGACATATTTGAATTCCGAGGTCGGTCCGCACGGATGTCGAACTGTGCGGGTATTGAAGGCGGAGGGCGCTTGTCCGTGCGGATTTCTTCAAGTCGACTCGGATGGTTAACGGGAAGGGTAGGAGTGACGGTGACAGTGACTCGTCTCGCGCTCACACAATTATGTGATCACTGCTTGCCCGGGCCGATGCTTACTATTGGGCTCTGAATACATGTCGCTACTAATCTCATTCTTCTGACATGGAGGACATTATATCATCAGTTACCGTAGCACATCTGTAATCCAGAATTCCAGTCTTCGATCAGTTGTGGTAGGCAGCGCTCACGATCAAGACGCACCTTCTCTTTTAATTTCCATTCGTATTACAGCCTCATGCTCTTCTTGGTGGCACATTTGAATCGGGTAGCAGGTTGGATGGAATGGGAAGGCGGCAGTTGAGCATGCGCTATAGAGGCCGCGCTTGAAGGTTTGTAGCCAGAGTCCGGCACAACTGGTGGGCAGGACTTGGGGCGCTTCAAGATGGCTGTACTGCTGCAGGAGGCAGCTCTCTCTTGGGCAGGGACCTTGGTTCTGGTCGGCGCACCCAAATAAGTACCAGCGTCGTAGGTCTGTCCTGAGTATGGGTGGCTGTTCACATCGTCCGACAGGTCAAAGAAGTCAACCTTTCGCTCAATCACCTTTGGAGACGTAGCCTCGACGTCGCTGCTATCGTCGTAGCTACCGTCACTCTCGCTGTCCGACACAACAATGACTGAGGGAGGGTGCCTGTCCAAATTTGAGAGGATTGCGGTTTGGGCAGTAGAGGTTGGTGACGGCGGAATGAGAACAGCTGTTTCATCGGAAGCAAGATGGCGAGCAGCAGGAGCTCCGATATGGGGACGAAGCTCTGGAGTTGTGGCAGCGGCAGAAGTAGAAGCATTCCGGCTGGTGCCATCGCGGAGGATGGAGACGGCGCCGGTCTCGCAAGCCGCATACCATATAGCAACGGTATCCCGCCAGGTTCTACAGGTCACCCACATGAGTGAGGAGAATGGACCAATGGAGCGACGGACTTCCGCTCTGTCTCTCTTAGTATAAGCAGATAAACGAGCTCAACTGAGGACTTACAAGTCGAGGAAAACGCCTACATCTAACCCCTTCATGACGATATAGTACTCACGACCAGGATACCACCCTTTTAGGGGCAGTACAAGCTCAGAGGCCTTGATAACGCGTAGACTCGAGTGGTTGAGAGCGCCTCTGGCGTTCATCTCGTACACGCTGTATCCTTCTTCCATGGAAGACTGGGGTTCGTTGAAAATGGGTCTTTTGTTGAACGGCACGAGGTACTAAATGTAAGGCAGAGAGAGCGTTGAGCCAAAAACTCAATTACCATTGATGGAAAACACAAAAGGCAACGGGGACAAACCAAGTTTGACGTACTTCCGTTCCCACTCCCCTCCGAGAACGTTTACAGCAGCGGGCGTTCCACTCCACAGTCGTCAGGTATCCCCTTGCATCCGATGCGCTCGAGGGAAACGAAGCTTTGGAGAGGCAGGTTTAACTTGAGCTAATCTCTGGCAGGCATGCGTCGAGGTCTAGGTCAATACTTTGAATTAAGTAGTCTGAGTTTTCGCCGAAGAAATTGAAGTACATACCACTTGGCCTGTCTAGCAGGGTCTCAAAAGCGCATGGAATGCAGGAGATCGCCTGCAGGGCAGGCGATCTCCTGGCTCCGAGGTAAGTGGAAAAGGGAAGTACCGC